>JANDKE010001616.1:0-13454 GCA_027627275.1 Coprinellus aureogranulatus | reverse complement strand
TCATCCGGTGCCGCGCCTCCTTCCCACGGCCCAGCTTCATCCAGAATTGCTTTCCATACAAATGCACTGGCTGTGCGATGCGCAACCTCACGAACGGTGCTACAACGGTCAGCAGGTCCATAATCGCATGGATTACTGACAATATAGCTCCGCTCCTCGATATACACGACATCGTGTTCAAATCCGATTGCCCTAGAGGCTCTCCTGAACATTTTACCCGAGCATCAAGGACGGCTACTTTTGAACCACAATCTCGTTAGATCTGACTCAATTGCCAGTCTCGTGGCCTTTCACACTTGGATAAACACTTCATACAGCGCATTGTAGGGCAAGCTATCTCTAAACTGGCATCACTTGTGGCCTCGTTTCCTCCGACAGCCGCATCCAGGGTTCTCTTCATCCTTGTCAACGGATCCCTTCTGCTTGAGGGGGCAATTGCACGCCTTACACCCCACTCTTCTACTTCGAAGCAATCATGTGAAGTTCTCCGCAGTATATATACCGGGCAGAGCTCTTGCTCAACTCAGAACCCCTCTCGTAAGAACTCACCCCTCACTCCGACCCACTACGCCTATCCCATCAACACGACATATCCAGTCCTACGCATTCTGCCGAGGTGTTCCTCTCTAGGCAGCTTACCTTCATTATATCANTATGCCCGTCAACCTCCTGTCCACCCTGTTCGACTACGGCGGCCATGGAGCATTGAGCAATGTAAGTATAACCGAACGAGTCTGGACGCGAAGACTCACCCCATACCATCAGTCTATCCTCGCAGCTCTCGGGTCCTCCGCCTTCGTCGTGGCCTACGGTATATACAAACGCTCCAAGCGCATCTCTATCGACAATGTCCCTGGCCCTGATCCCGATTCTTTCTGGCTGGGTAAGACATCATTCTCGTTTACAGACTCGGGCCATGACGTTACCTGGTAAGGTAATCTTTGCGAGCTCTTCCAAAGCCAGGCTGGTGTTCCCGACTTCAAGTATCAAGAGCTGTATGGGGATGTTGTCCGAATTAACGGTGTCTTCGGAGTGAGTCGTGTTCCCCATCGCCCAGCACCCTTCGAACGCTGAAGGACGCTCTTAGGAAGGGCGGCTTTTCATCTCTGATCCCAAAGCTCTCCAGTACATCATTCATACTTCTGGTACAACATTTCTCTTGAACAGATCACGATAATACCTCTGTTAACGCTGACTTAGGATACGCTTTCCCTAAGTGGCCTGAACGCACTGAGATATCCCGCGTCCTGATGGGTCGTGGTTTGCTGTGGGCCGATGGTCAGTCTCTTGGAATGCCGCATATGACACGTTACACGTTGCTGACCATGAGCATGCTAGGCGACATCCATAAGCGCCAACGGAAGGTTATGCTCCCTGGATTCGGTGGTTGGTCTTATGCTTCTCGGGGAAACTGGTTCTCGCTAATCCTTCCTTCCTTAACAGTTCCAGAATCCAAGTCATTTGTTCCTATATTTCGCCGTGTAGGCACGGAGGTGCGTGTTGGATCGCTGCATCCCAGACGGAATACTCACTTCCGCAGCTTACGGCACAATGGACGGATATTCTGGCCAGTTCTCGGGATCAGTCCTCAGTTCTGAACGTCGCAAACTGGCTTTCGAGGGCGACAATGGACTCTATTGGAGAAGGTGCATATTGAATGTAGCCCGCTTCTTCAAAAGAGCTACAGCACTAATCTGTGTCACAGCTGCGTTCGACTACCATTTCGGAGCTTTGCAAAACCTAGACAATGAGTTCATGCATGCGTACTTCGGTCTCATGTGCGTTTTCATGTATCTCTGATCCCGGCGGTCCCGGTGCTCAAACAAGCTTACTGTCCAGGTCCGATACCCTTGGTTCTCCTCCAACCTCGGCGATCTTCATGCAAACAGTGATGCCTATCTGGTATCTACAGCTGATGTCGCGTTTCTCGCAGCAAAGACACTTGGTTCACGCTCGGCACACCGCCAAGCTCGCAAATCAAGTGGCCAAGGAAATGGTAGACTCCAAAGCCGAGGCGCTTTTGCAAGGGAAAGGGAGCAAGGATATATTGTCCTTATTGGGTATGTCTAATTGTCTTCCTTACCATTAAGTCGGATCGCTGACGTCCTCATCTCTGTGTAGTCAAAGCGAATGCGTCTGAGAACGAGGAAACGAAGTTGACGGAAGAGGAGATTTACGCGCAGATGAGGTGCGCGATACGAGTTCCATAAGCCGCTGTTGAAGTTGACACCACTTAGGACGATATTGTTAGCAGGGCATGAAACCAGCGCCACGACATTGTGCTGGGTCTTGCTAGAGCTCGCTCGACATCCCGAAGTGCAGCAACGCCTCCGCGACGAGATTCGGGCGACAGAAAGGGCCATCCGCGCTCGCGGAGGTTCCGACTTCACAGCAAACGATCTCGATAATATGCAGTACTTGCAAGCTGTCATCAAGGTTAGTTCTCGTCTAGAAACGGCTCATGGGTGATTGCTTACATTCAATCCTCGCTCTCCAGGAGTCCATGAGGTATCACCCCGCCCTGTACCAAAACTACCGTCAGGCAGCTCGTGATGATGTGCTTCCTTTGTCGAAACCTATCATAGGGAGGGATGGGACAGAAATCACTAAGCTGCCGATTGCGAAGGGAACAAAGATAATTTTATCAATTGCAGCGTACAACAGGTGCGAAACTCGCATATTCACACATGGAATTCAAGGACCGACACCGTTCACAGAAACAAAGAGGTATGGGGGGAGGACGCCCACAAGTACAGGCCGGAGCGCTGGCTTGAGAATGGCCAGGATAGGAAAGGTCCTACCCTTGGCGTCTACGGAAACCTGTAGGTCCTCTTCCATCCATACTTCACGACCACCGAAATCACACATAACCTAGGCTGACTTTTGCTGGCGGTGTCCGGACCTGCATTGGATGGCGTTTCGCTCTATATGAAGTCCTTTGCTTGACGATCGAAATCGTCAACAATTTTGAGTTGGCGCCAACCCCTGATATCGACCGGCTCCGCAGAGAGGCTTGCTTGGTGATGCTACCCACCCTCGAAGGTGAGCAGTTGAAGGGGGAAAATCTGCCTCTACGCATCAGCCTTGCCTCTCGAGAGTGAGAGATTGTCTACGTAGCTGCTACTAAACCATGTTGTACGACTATCTACGAACTATCATGAACGCATTGTCATCCCGCCGAAATTCCCCCTCAGGCCTCAGGCTAGCTCTACAGTAATTATAAATCGTTTATCCGAGCTTCCCAGGAGCCGACTTGTGCATTGTTTACTGTCTCGAAATTGATGCCAGTTTAGACTGATGCGTCGCAGCTTGCTGGCCTCGGCGCGATCCCATTGTTCAAGTTCGTCAACCATGTTCTGTCGTCGACTACTTCAACAGTACTGCCTGGACGGTACGCAGCTTCGTATCACTGGTATACTGCCGTGGCTTATAAAATCAGTGCGAATGGGATGTTCCTTGCTTCCTCCAACTTCCGAACGATCTCCCGTTCCCAGAAGGCATCTGAAAGGGGTGGCGAATAGGATCCGGATGAGGTTCATGTCGACGGATAGACCCAAGTGAGTACGGTAGAATGAAGAAACCTGTCTTTGCCTGACCAGTTGTAGAGACGAATTTGCTTCCTTTGGAGAAGGATCCATCTTCTCCAACAAACAAAATGCATGGGCTCACATCTTCGACGACGAGGTTTCCCTAGGGCCCCCACGGATAACGAATGCCCCTAGAAAACAAACAATGGATGAAAACGAGAAAAACATCATTCGCAACTTACTCGACGAGCTGTACCAAACTAAGCAACAGCAGGATCCCGAGGCTCGGGCGAAGGCAGCCGCCTTACGCGAGATAGTTTCAGGCCCAAAGAAGCCAAAGCACCACCACAGGCTGAATGCTCTGGGTAAGGATCCCAGCGTGGCAGTCAAAGTGGACGAGATGCGGCAAGCTATCGAGGACTGCGCAACCAAGATTGGCCTTTATCACTGGGCTCAGGCGAATGTCTTTTCTCTCCTCGGCCTCGACAAGCCAAGCGACGTGGCAAACATACACCCTACTGCACAGGAGCAGCACCTTTTCCAGGAACTCATTCCTGGCCTCATGCGTCACTTCCGAGACCGCTTCAAGGACCCCAATCTCTCGCTCTTCATATATAAAACCGTTCGAAATCATTCAGCCCAGTCATATGTCCTTGGCTGTACCGCCCAGACATACAACGAGCTCATGATCACGCTTTGGGACTCATTCAGAGATTTACAAGGCGTTCGAGATACACTCGACGAGATGCTCCGTAGCGGCGTCGAAGCCACTCCTCATACGCAAGCACTAGCTGAGCGGATATGTCGAGAGGCGATGGATGGCAAGCTATGGCTCGACCACACAGAGGAAGGGGAACAGGTGGCTCTCACCGTCATTTCAAATATTTCAGACTTGTTGATCGAGCTTATGGCCGCGAAATCTAACAAAGCCGGGGAATGGGGCCGCAGGAGACGAGATGTCGTCAAAAGGAAATCTCTGGAGGAGGAATTGGACTTTCGGGACTGAGCGTCGCGTAAACCCTGGTAGAGGATATACAGGAGTTCTGGGCGAATGTTTATGGCTGCATGGAACTGCGAAATGTAGTACAGTTTACTGCAAGGAAGCGGCGCAAAGTATTAAACGCGACTGAGCGAATACGGGTATTACAACAAACGACGAAGGGGGCAAATGAGGGCGAAATGCAGAGCACGAGGTTTCATACAGGCCCTGATGAGAGCAACGGAGGGCGGAGGGCCATGCCAGAATGAAGCAGGTATCAGGTGGGTCTACGGGAGCGATGTTTCTCTTTGGATGATGCAAGGCCATGGACGGGTTTGTAGCCCGCGTCCACTTCGTCACATTTGAGATGGAGCANTAGATGGTATATGAATATTTGCTCATACCTAGAGCGGCTAAGTTAGACAAAACAAAGGATGACCGGCAGGTGAAGACATACTGAGCGTTGGTAAACACAATTGACATAGAATCCGAATCACACCGAAGTAGATTTGGCGCCATGACAAGTGCAAGATTGGCAGGTGTCATCTTGGTTATGCCTTGAGTCTTCTCATCCAAGAAGATCTGCAAAAAGCTGATTACGAATAGCACTACCCGACGGTTGATCGTAGGAAGGCGATGCACAATTGAAATGCAAGCCGCTGGGTCGTTTGCGCTCATGATGCACTCGTTGTACATTTCCGAAGGGACGACTGGGTCGCTCAACTCCCGAAGCCAGAGCTTCATGAGTGCTGCGAGAACGTGAGGGTCGTCTACTGTTTCCAGGGTGTAATATCCTCGGTCTATCCGCAGCCTGAGCTCAGAGACAGAATCGTTGTCGCCAGGTACCCGGAAAATGCCTTCAGTGCGAGTTCCCCCAAGTGCCAAGATGCCGTCGGCAAGGAAAGGGAGAATTATGGGGACTTTCTGGTGAGGGTAGTTCCTCTCTTGCAGTCGGATAATGGCGTCCAGTGACTCTCCAAAGGTGGAAGGGTTGAAAGCAGCATCCTATACCCGTTTGAGTACATATTCAGCGGCAGAAAGACACGCGCACTCACGGCAGCAGTTTCTATTTCTGCAATGAGGGGAGGCTTGCCTCTGGGACCTTTCTTGGAGATAGCTGAGAGTCGACGTAAGCAGTACTTGGCAATCACATCGATGCGACCCTGCGAATGTGCTGTATGCTTGTGAATGAAAGACTCGAGGTACGTTTCGAAATCTTTCGACGGGGGGAACGTGAGTAGCAACACACAAAGGAACTGCCAGCCCTTGAACGTGCTTTCGGGGTTTGGATTTCCTGTCAACTGCTTCATCAACTGACAGTAGATTTCATCGCGCAATTCGCCATGAAGAAGCCCCTCGCTGAGCACCCAACGCTCCTCTTCTAGGATGGACGCATTGGGATTGGCTAAATTCACAGAGGATGTCCCAAATGAGCTCGACAAGCCTGTGCCTTCAGGAGGCGATCGGACTCCGTTTGGCCTCTCTTTCTCGCGATCACCCATTATATGCTGTAGTACCTTGAAGATCTTGACAGCATTCTTATGCAGCGTTCGATTCAAAAGTAGAAGTGGTGAAGCCAAGGGGACCTGTCCCGCGTCAGATGGGGAACGACTGAGCGTCACCCTGGTATGCGCTTACCTTCTGCCAAGTCATTAGCTGTTCAACGGGTATGCGCCTCTTGAAGATGAATCCGCTCTTGTGGGTAGAGAAGTATTGTCGGGCATATTCCGACTGCGAAAATAACTGGATGTCTGACACAAGAGCTTCAGGAAAGGTTGGGTGACTGCTAGGACCCGATGGCGTTGAGAATACCTCACAAGTGGAGACAAGGCCATACATGCCTTGAGTTGTCCAATGAACGAGGGCCTTGAGCGTGTAATTTCGGGTCCACGAACACAGCGATCGGCTTTCCCGCATTTCGGTGCTTGACAGGGCTCATCTCGAGTGTCGCAGCTAGAACAACGCAAAGTCAAGTTGCACTTAGCCGCATTGAGGAAGGTGTACGTACCATGGTTGATAATAGGACTACTGATAATCTTGCCCCCAACAGTTGCTACTGACACGGGAGGAAGGGCGATCGGAGAAGGCGCCGCTTCTCTCGCTTTTCCTCGCAGAGATACGGGAGGCGAATTATCTGACGAAGGGTACAATTCCTCATTTGCCGAATCGCTAAGATAATGCACCCCATTTATGGTACCCTTTGGCGAATGAGGCTGTCGTTTGTTTGTGTCAGACCCCGCCGCGGTGAGCTGCTCTAATTGCTCAAGTGCCGCATCGAGGCTTTGAGGCTGCTGGGCATACGCGACTGACTTTGGCTGACTCCGGGTGCTGGAATCTGAATGACTGGCTTTGCCATTGGGGCTGTCCTGTCGCTTTGAGGACGACTGATTGTTGCTACCGACGCCAGACCTAATACTCAGCGTTGACGTTGAAGCGGGAGACGGCGGCGCTGACTGCTCCGTTGCGTAGGGGGAACCGGGTATTGGATCCAGCTGAGTGCCAACAGTGAGAAGGGCGCGAGAGCTAGGACGATGATCTGAGCTGGATCTTCGTATGGATTGTGAAGAGGGCGGGCGGTTTGATGGTGGTAACTGCAGCGTCCCTTTTTGTTGGACATCCTCCTACAGTGGGTAGGGTCAATGGAGGTTAGTGTCGTTGTGCGGGCCACCCTCACCTGCCGTGGAGTTTCATAAAAGCTGATTCTTGACGTGCGATCAACGACTGAAAGTCGTTTGCCAAGCGCAGTATGCTACTAGGGATCTCAGGACAGGGGTCGGCGAAAGGAAGCATAGACGTACTTGAATGATCCCTAGAGGGATCACGAATCCTGGAGGACGCTCCCATACAGTCTCCCCCGTTTTCGTCTGGTAGTAATACGGTATGCCACCTCGTGTTTCGTCGCTGAGTTCCCACCACTCCCCATCCTCGCTAGGAGGTAATCTAAAAGCAATTCTTTACTACGAGGTCTTGGATAGAGCTTCGTCTGCGTACACAAAATGCCCAACAGGTGCATCCCAACTGACCTCGCCTGTGGCCGGGCAAGCGAAAAAAGACGTTTGTGTCTGCCGTCAAGCGCGTCAAGAATAAGAAACCTGCGACAGAGCAGCTACGCACCTGAGGATCTACAAGGGTAACCCAGAAATTCGATCCCCACTTTGCGTTGTCTGGCTCAGAGGGCTCCTGAATAGCAGGTGCCTTTGGTCGACGAGCCGGCTTCTGAGGGTGTCCGCGGAGGGAGTTCTGGGACACTGGATGACTCTTGCTCGACACCTCATGAGAAGAACCCCGCGACACGCTGCGGGGTTGTGGAGTTGTCGGTGTTGCTGCTGGGGCCGTCTGGTGTCCTGGTGTTCTCTGGGGTGCTGCGACGGTTGTGTTGACAGACAATGACATGGAGGGGTGCAGTATCGGGCGACCGCGAGCCCAGGGTATCGCGTTATCCAAAAGACCAAAAGAGCAGAGAGAGAGAGAGAGAATCGGGTATAGTGGAGACTAAGGACAGGTGTCAGTGTTGACGCGCTGCCATTTGGCTGGCGAACACACAATCAACATTACAGGGAGCTAAACCCAGAACAGTAACTCAGTTGGGCGCCCGCCCCTGCATTCACACGTTCGTAACATCACCTCAATGCAGCACGGCGACCGTCACAGGGGCTGGAGGACAGGTAATTTTTACGCCAGGAGCAGCCGACACCAAAAACAAGTACTGTCGGGCGCTTAGAGCAAAGCGTGACAGATTGTCAAGACATGACCCGTCGTCAATCCATCTTGATCGCAATAGCAGCGCTCATGGCCTCAGGGCCCATCCGAGAATACAACGGTGTTAGAACCGAACGAGATGTGTTCTGTGATACGATCAGCTACCCGCGCAGGGCACGGTCCACAAGTTCTGTGCGACTTCAAGATATTTCGGAGAACGCAAAAGAGAGAGCGCCAATCTACGATCCTGGCCAAGGCTGTTGATGGACGCTAGTCATCGTCCATATCCTCTCCCCGAGCCCTCCGCTGCTCTATTCTTTTCCTCATTGCCTCCTTGGCCTTCACCTCGGCCTGCGATAAATTGCCTGACTTTGCCAGGACTTTCAGAAGACCATGGACCAAGCCGACGTGGTTATGGCGTCGGAGGCTGTTTTCGAACTGGAGACGGGGGATCAATCGAAGTGCCATTGGTAACACGACAATGACCTACAGCCCAACGCTCTCTCTTCGCATTCTCATTGTCGAGTGCGGCTAAGAGGTGGTGCTCCATCTCCTTGTTACCCGCCTGCTGTGCTTTCTGGATCTGGGATTGCAACGATGGTAGTGGGTCGTCCCGTAATGCCAGGAGACTAAATTCCAGCTAAGGCATGGGTCAGTGAATGCCAGGCGACACAGTAGCTGGGAAAGCATACAGAGCCTAAAGGGTAGGTATTAATCCGTGCTTCAATTACCTCTCTAACATGACGCTTATTCGAATCAGATGTCTTCGGGAAAGGGATGGAGCACGCTACCTTGCGGTTTTGAGCCAGCCCTCACCGTGGTCTGAATATGCCCCGTGTCGGACGGCGTGCGGCTTCAAGCCGTCCAGTTCGTAGACGGCACCCATGTAAGGGAGGTAGACGACGAAGTGATAGGCATCTTCTGTTTTCTTTGGGAGATTCAACCCTTCAAGCGAGATGGCGCTTGGCGGCGACAAAGAGTTGTGCGCCTCGCGCAGCCAGTCGGCGCTCGTGACAACTAGGCCACGAGTTTGTGGATCCATTCCTGTTGTAAAGCTCAACAATTCACTAAGCTGAGATCCAGTGGGAAGAGCGGGGATATTCCCAATGCCGTTGAGGACAGCTAGGGTTGCGCAGGCATTGTTCACCACTTGGTGCGCGAAGAATCCGGGGAAGTCTGAATCATATGTCCCTGCGGACGATCCAGGATGGGTGCTTGAGTCTCCAGACGCAACCCATTTGAACAGAAAGATAAGGGCGTGGATGGGCTTGAGAGCGGCCAATGTTTCAGAATCAAGAGAATACAGATCATCAACAATTAAAGGCACGCCCAGTGTCTTCAATAGCTCCCTGTAAACCTGTTAGATCGGCTGGGATCGGAGAAGGATCACGTACGTGAAGACACCTGGATCTGACTCGGTCAACTGCCAACCGCTCTGCTCTTCATCGTCGGACATGTTTGGCCCGTCGTCGGAGAATGCCTGATAGATTGAGGTGAATGAAGGGTTCCGTTGAAGGTACAAATCGAAGATGGACTTTCCACTCCATGACGCGTCGGAGATGCTGCTCCCTAGTGTCAGGATTCCACGTGCCTCGTGGAAACGCGCCTGGTGCAGCGCCGCAGGCCCGCAGCGATCTGCCTCTTACCTCCGCTCATCTATCTGGCTCATCTCCGAATTCCAAAGCTCGTTCACAATTGTCTTCTTTCCACTTTGTTATGTCTGAGCCCTCCGGTCAATCACCTACAAGTCCCGCACCAACAGACCCCAGAGCAGTCAATCGGGCTCGGTTCGAACTGGAATTGGAGTTTGTGCAAGCCCTCGCGAACCCCTACTACCTTCATTCTCTTGCACAGCAGAACATTTTCGAGCAGCCGGCCTTTGTTAACTACCTCAAGTACCTTCTATATTGGAAAGAGAAAGACTATGCGAGGTTCCTTCAGTGCGTGTAGTTAATTTCACCCTGACATCCGCCCTGCGACATCCGCGTTGTAGTTACCCACACGCGTTACATCACCTGGAGCTGTTGCAAGAACCTCAGTTTCGTGCAGATATGAAGAAAGATGAGTTTCTCCGAGATTATTTACAGCAAAAACAGTTCGATCACTGGAGAACATGGTGGGTTTTGAGGCCCTTTACCTATTTCTGAGATTCTCCGAAACGCCATCTCACGTTGATCGCCAGGCGAGACCCAAAATATGCAAATCCTGCTGAAAAGACCAGCTCTTCCGAGGAAGAATTAGCGGACAACAAAGCTCCGGTCGCATAAGGATGACTTCCAGCTACACATTTGTCGGCCATTCATTGCTATTCACCTTGACGGCACACGAGCAGTCAGGGTCTTCTTCCACAACTTGCAACAAGATACCGTCCGGGCATAAGAAAGTAGCCCAACGTTCATTAGCTGCAAGACCTGCCCCTGCCCCCAATAACGGCCGTCAGTAACGGCGCACGCTTTCAGTCTTCAGTTCCGCATACATAACTAAGCACGAAACACTACGACGACGGGACTTGTGTTTGTTGCTTGTTGGGATGTGGAATATCCCCTCCTTGCCAGCCTGTTAAGGAACCCGATTACTCATGAATTCCGGTAACCTTGAGGCATCGGATGTGTTCCATTTTCCCCAGCTGCGCAGCACGCTATTCTTGGCCTTTGAACCTTCTGTATCGAGGATGTTGCGAGCGCCCACTCTGGTCATCAGCCACTTCCGTCGGAGAGTCCCTTTGTTTCACCGCGGCACATGTCGGTTGGGACGAAGCGCTGAACCTGGTCCCGCTGGTCGATACCACGTAGTGATAGCCCTTTTTTCAAACGTCGCAGCGCAAATTGTTTACGATGATAGTGACGTCCTGTTGAAAGAACAGACTCGAATTCAACACAGTGACTCCAAACACCCACTGCACACTGGCAGGCGCTTAAATTGCCACGTGCGCTGACTAATCAATCGCGGCTGCTGGCGATCGTCGACGTTGGCNTTTTGCAGACCAACCACCAAGCACGGCATCAGTACTCAGTGGCCACACGGCCCCTCGAAACCAACGGGCAAACGACTGCCTCATGGATGGAGAATGGAACGCAGACAAGATGAAGCCGAGGAGTATTCACTTACAGAACCCCTAAATCATCGAGCAAGATTCTCGTTTGATATAGACCCCTACTCTGAGCCNAGCGAGATTGTTGGATACCCCCACCACGCCGAGGGCTAGCGCACATATACCGTCTGTGGAGGAACGGAAGAGACTCTGGTGGCGGAACGCCCTCATTAATCTCCTATTTATTGCATCTTGGTGCGTCGTGAAATTTGTATACTGGTCCAGTTGCTTGGGCTTATCCAGTTCATCAGGTTCGCTTTCGCAACGCTTCTCTCTGTGTACAACAAATGGATGTTTTCTCCGAAACACTACGGCTTTCCGGCGCCCCTCTTTGTGACGACGGTGCACATGTTCGTGCAATTCGTGTTCGCAGCGCTATTCCGCTACATCTGGCCAAGGCGCTTCAAGCCTGCACATGACCCCACCCCAAGGGAATACGGGTAAGCATGTCGTACTTCACTCTTTTATAGCCTTTACACGTATATGACCAGTCGGAGATGCCTTCCGGCTGTGCCCCAGTCCGCTTCTCCCCGCCAACTGAGTCACCTTCTGGCCTCTTCCTTTTTGCAAGGTTCCGTGGCTGACCAATGTCCTGTACAGCAAGAAGGCCGTCCCAACAGCTGTTGCAACAGGATTAGACATCGGCTTCTCGAATCTTTCGTTGAAGACGATTACACTGTCCTTCTACAGTGAGTGGAATGTGACGATCTACATGCAGCTCAGGCTGTATTGACACCGCCGTCCCCAGCCATGTGCAAATCATCCTCGTTAATCTTCGTCTTGCTTTTCGCGTTCCTCTTCCGGCTGGAGATATTTTCCTGGCGGCTCATAGGGGTCATTTTTCTGATCTTCTCTGGCGTGCTTCTCATGGTAGCAACCCAGACGCACTTTGTGCTGGAAGGGTTCATACTCGTGATCAGCGCGAGCGCGTTGGGTGGCCTTCGCTGGAGTCTTACGCAGTTACTACTGAAAGACAAGAAGATGGGCATGGACAATCCAGCCTCGACTATCTTCTGGCTCGCACCCTCGATGGGCATCACCCTCGCTGCGGTCAGCATGGCAATCGAGAAGTGGCCAGTGCTTTTCGCGACCAAACACTTCGTAGATGCCGGCCATGTCGCGTCAACAGCTTTTTACCTGAGCGTTCCCGGAGTCATCGCATTTTTTATGGTGCTAAGCGAATTCTAGTACGTATTCCGGCACTCTTCCGCATGCTTTTGAGCATGGGTTAGATCTGACATCTGTTCCCTTGTTTCATAGTATAATTCAACGTACTGGGGTCGTGCCGATGTCGATTGCGGGCATTGCAAAAGAAGTGTCCACGATCACGATTTCTGCATGGGCCTTCGGGGACGAACTCACACCTCTCAACATCACTGGTGTGGGCGTCACGGTGGCTGGTATGTGACCCTCATCTCACTCTCATGAAACGACGGACCTCGACTCATGTTACACCCATTGGTAGGCATTGCCCTTTTCACTTACCACAAGTATCGGAGATCGATTGAGTCTCCAATACCTCTCGACTCACACGGAAACCCGGTGTCCGATGACGAGGAAGCGATCCTGGACCACGATGGCGAAGAACGGGTTCCTTTGAGAGAGCCGCCTCGACATGGCGAAGATGCTGACGAGGAGACGAGACTCTGAACAGCCTGATAACGGCAGGTTTGACATGGAGACACTTCCTGTCACAAGAATAGGAGCGGAGGTCGCATCCAGTCGTGTCTAGAAATGACCCAAGTTAGGACCGCAGCAGGTTGAAGGACCTTTTTGCCCCTCGGTTGAACGGAGGGGAAGGACAGGGGCGGTTGAATTGGCGATACCACGTTCCATGGATGCAGATACCGTCGGATGGGGACATCGAGGTCGGGACGCCACGGTGTGGCCGGAAATATATGAAAGTGCATGTCGGGATGAGGTCACACGATTCCCAAGAGCCAGACCGTTCCGCAGCGTTGCCAGGCGATGGTGGGCATGGCTTGGTGCAGGCTCGGGTATGCAGATCTTGACATGATCAACTGTGGTGTTTCTCATTTCATGGTGACGATGGGAAGTAAACAATGCGGCTGCTGTGAAGGCCCTGAGGGTGGAGGGCGCCCGGGACTCGGGGAGGGGTGACCGCTGACCGCGGTGATGGGCCGCACGCCGTTGCCAC
>JANDKE010001615.1:0-13455 GCA_027627275.1 Coprinellus aureogranulatus | reverse complement strand
ATCACCAGTGCACGTCTTGACCGTCGCACCAGCGCGATGGCACTTGGCAATGGCGGCAGTGACACCAGGACGGAGAGGGCCCTCAATACCGGTGATCGCGATGAGGGCCATATCTTGCGACGGGTGCTCGTAGTCGATCCCGTTCTCCTCGTTAGGCTTGATGTCTGGTGGCAGCCACGGGGGGAAATCAAGGTAGCAGAGGGCGATCGTGCGAAGGGTCTGGTCGGCGTTGAAGATGATGGTGCGGCTAACGTTATCCCTGGCGAGTTTGTCAATCAGCTTGTTCTCCACCCCATTGGACGCTTAAGCTTGCGGACGGCCTGGCCAGTAAACACGGACTGTTCGGTTTCCCCTGCGTTGTTATAAGACGATGGAGCATTCGACATCCAAAAGTGACAACAATGGCGACACCTCCAACCCAGTCGACAGCAGGTTCGCCACTGTGAAGCGGAGTTCCGAAATCTTGGAACGATCCGATACATACATCCTTCAGCGCCATCCACATTGTTGAAGTAGGGTCTTGCTCGGACAGTTCGGGATAACATTCTCGCCATACACCCGTTTCCGGTCAGCGAGAGACGCCTGGGACGCCTTGGGATCCGCCGGCGGAGTCGCTGTCGTCGTGTCTCCGCCGGGTGTGGTGAGAAAGATTTCAGGGACCTTGTCTTTCGTCTTTCTCCGCGTCCTGGGTGTCCGCTTCGGCAAGTATGCGAATCAGCGTGTCCAGCCTTCCCGCGAGGGCTAAAATCTGAAGTACTGACTGCTGAGGTCGACAGCCCCCCCTCAGTGTTCGCTCTGAGCGCCCGAAGTAGCCCTGCACCTCTTCCGAAGCTAGCCAGAGCATCCAGGTTCTTAGGATTGAGCGTATGCGCGGGCTCGTGAGGTTGATAGGCAAAAGGGGTGGGATCGATAGCGGGATTTTGCTCGAGTTCGGCTTGGTGTGTTGTCTTCCCCTCCTCCTCTTTCTTCTTCGACTTCTTGTCCTCGTCGCTCAGCTCTGAATCAGATGCCTTCGCATCCTCACTGGAGTAGGCAGCGGAGATGGCGTCAACATGTGTCGTGAATATGGCTGTTGAATCGACGTGCCGAGGTTCAGAATCTGAACGACCATCGTCTCCCATGCCTGTGATGCTGGCGGTGTTGTTGGGCCTTCGGGAGGACGAGCTTCCTGATTTCCACGCGTTCCCTAGCGACAGCAAGCCCAGAGACGTTGTGCACGACTCCTCGTCAGGCTTGTTTTCCCGCAGAGTAGGTGATGTTTGGAAGCCCACGAAGTGACCGGACAGAGTTGAGGGGAAGGAGGCGTTATCGTGGAGTCCGACATGTCAGAGGGGACAGGAGAGGGGGGTACGTCTTCTGAAGGCTGGCCATTATATGTACGTCCGCGAGGCGGCAATAATCTGGTGCTTGACGGAGACTGCTGGCGAGTTACCACGTCGTTGTCCTGAACCAGAGAGGGTGTGGATGCCCCGTGCATCACTATGCTTATTGAGGGTGCGGTTGACGGCCTCGAATGCCGAGACGACGCCGTTGTGATCCTGCGGGGAGAATGAAAACATGTAGGCGGTGAATAGCTCGGCGAGAGGCGTTGTCGACGCGGGCCAAGCGGGTGGTAAGTAACGCTCATGAGCTTCTTCTCGTGTCAGGCTGGAATAACTTGAGTAGGAGAACGGGTGCCTCACATAACATACCATCGACGTACAGAGTGCCTGAAAACAACCGGCCATCCTTGAGAATCTGGAGAAGGTGGCTGAGCCAAAGGACAAGCGTCTTACACGAAGTTTAATGGATTAACACATACGGGGAGGCTTGGCAAAATCAACTAGGCTTCTTCTCTGGTATCAGGGCCTTGAATACGGACAAGTCCGCCCCATTTATTCGTGCAACGGGCCAGGGAGATGGGGCATCTGAGTGAGCTTTGGCGCTCTAGGACGTACGATCGGGTTAATCAAAAAGTGAAGGAACGGGTCCGGGATGCACGACCAGCCACTGTCAGTTTGGGTCAGTTTGGCTTGTCGGGAAATCAACCGAAACCAACGTTGCGCAGGTGTGGCACTCCTTAACGTCAACGTTCCCCCACCCACAATCTTGCCTCGCCTTTTATCAAGTTTTTCCTCTATGCCTCCTTCTCGAACCAATGTGAATCCTTCGACGCCAACCAAGTTAACGAATCGTCCCTCCCTTCCTCTTGACTTCCTCATCAGAGGGTTTGCCAGTCGTAAGTTGCTGTCGGGGAGTAGCTACCAGCGTCTTTGGAGCACTCATACATGTGTCTAGTTGATTACGACTTGAGAGAACGCCTCATGAAGAACCACCTGAACTGGAGACGGAGAAGAACGAACGTCAAAACAGCATCCGTCACTATTACCCGTGCGCCGGACGGCGATCCGACTTCCGTAGTCCTTCTTACCAGGGATGAACTTTTTCGTTGGATCGAAGTGGTAGCATATTACTACTCTCACCGCACTCCTCGCTCACGCCCGGCATCAACGTTGGAGTCCCTCGACCCCAACACACAGTTCTGGGTCTTGTGGTCCCCCTTCCGCTCTCTCACGTTTCTCGAAATCACGCTAACAGGCCCCGTCCATGGTCAAGACCTGACCACCATCGAGGTTGGAAACTTAGGGAGACATCTCGCCTGGCTTCCACTGCGTCGCCTTACCCTACGGACCCGCCTTATCGACCAGTTGTGCAACGGCCTGATTCGGTGGCCCCGCCTGCCACACCCGACGGAAATGGTGGTCGAATTCACGATGAAGTGCCCACCAAATGAGTGGAAGCGCCCGTTCTTCCCCCATACCTTCCACGCCTTCCCTGCTCTGGCGTCCCTATCCCTACAAGTTGTGCATGCTGGGGGCAATTTCACGCCGCTGGCAGCTCCTGACTTTCTCTTCGACCGCCACTCCAAGGGATTCCCCCATATTCCAAGGAGGCACCGGGAAACAACCCCTGCTACGGTCGAGCGGGTCGGTCGTAATGTCTCGCAAGTCTGTTCCAAGCTGACAAGGATGGAATGGAGAGAGCGCCGCTACGTTGGCAATGGTTGGGTTACTTCAGAGGTAGTTTACGAGCGGGATACTTTGACGAATTCTTGGACACAGGTAATTTGACGAACTGGATTTTAATGCAGGCTTGCAGACTCGCAGTTGAGATAGATTTGTGCATCATTTCATGGATTGTGATCCAGGTTTGGGTTAAGTAGACGAATACACTAGCTTTCATGTAGACTCTGGGAGTTATCCATCCTGGTGCAACACATATCGATTCCATCGGCATGGGCAAAATATAAGTCGAATGAGGTGTCGCTTCATAGTAGCGCAATCCCTCCTTATAACCCCTACAAGAGTTAGTGAGATCCTCATGGAGCTCAGAGATGGGCTGTAATGCGGTCAGGTACAACAAAGCGTAGTCGGCGGGTAGGGGACAGTGTTCGATTGAGATTTACGCCTACTAGCATTGGGCAAGCACACCTAGTTCATTGCTTGCAGATTGCGGCTTATCTTCCCGGTCTGAGAAGAGAATTTTTTCCTTTCTATGCATCAACAATCGCAAGGAATTCTGTCAGCGGTAGATCAAGGTCAGCATAAGATATCCTGCCATAGTAACACTTAGCGAGGTCCCTTCTTCACTTCGCCAGGTGGGTGTGATGGGGGCCTGTCGGTTCGCAGTGCCGTTGAGGTGCGTGCCCTTGGGGTCCTCGTCATCGGTCATGACCTGGGGCTCCATCGCAGCATCGTACTTCTCAGCACAGAACTTGTGGTCAGGAGGCAGCGAGTTCCGATTGTAAATGTACAGGGTTAGTGTCCTTACAGAATGAGAGGTGCACAGAATTACTCACCTCAGACTCCCTATTGCGCCGCTCCAGCTGCGTCGACTTCTTCCCATCTGTAGCGTGGACTGACTCTTGACGACGGTCAATATGATCGTAAGCCCATTGCCTCAAGAGCCGGAAGCGCCTCGTGACGTTTGGAGACTCCTTGTTGTTCAATATCAATCGCTTCGCGAAGGTGTGGATGCTAGATGCTTTTGAAGTTGTGCGGGCTCGATGGGGGTTGGTCCCAGACGAAGCGGGCCTGATTGAGGTCTGACGGATCTCGTCGACACCGCAACCGAACGGGTATTTGGTATTGACATCCCGCGCCAGTTTCTACCGTACATTGAGCCTGTTATCCTTGTCACGAACGTGTGCGACTCACATCGATAGCGGGGTGCTCGCCTCTGCCCTACGCAGTCGTCTCATCCCCGCTGTCCGAATCATACCCGCTGAAGTCGTTTTCCTCCCCGATGACGTCGCCGCTACCACCGCACGGCAACTCCTTCCACTTGGCCACTGTATTCTTCATGATCTGGGCGCCCTTCACTGGGAAATCCTCCTACCAGCTCTCCATCTGTGCCTCGCCGATGTAGTGCTGCTCACAGAGCAATTCAACGTGCCCCTGGAGGACTGACGCGGTGTTGCCTGTGCGGGAGAGGTCTGATAGGTGCCTTCCGTGAAGGAGCTCACGGTAGCCCGTAGGCCGGGCCTCCTCAGGGTTGCGTTGAGCCGATAACGTATCCGGCTGGGGAGAAAGGGGTATCGAGTAGGAGGAACGAAGGGTGGAGGGACGCAGGAGGCGGCGGTGCGCTATGATTCTCTCGTGGTTGGGTCGAGAGTCTTTCTAAGGCTTTGGTTGGGGTAGCAACGTTGGGGACGAAGGAAACTGCGTTGCACTATCAGGTGGGAGCATGTTGAGCGGGCCTGGTTGAGGCGGCGGAGGGTGATATTATGGGAAGAGGAACTTGTTGCACTGCAAAGCGCTGGTTGATGCAACGTTGGTGCCTCGGCGCCAGTTCCTGAAGGAGGTAATTACAAGTAGCACACAGCAGCGTAATTCCGAATTCGGACTTCGGACTTTTCCCTTCTCCACTCACATGGACGACGTGGAAACCTTGAAGCTGGTACTCCCACCCGATGACTCGCCTCTTGGACGGCTCGTTCGCGAACAGTTGCGTACTTTGAAGAGCAGACGAGTAACCAAGAGTTCGTTGAAAGCTTGGACTACACATTTCGGACAAGAGATATGGAAAAATCACCACACGGTCTGTCGTATGTCCTACCTCGCAAAACGTGCTTATCTATTGAAGCAGATATCGGGAGCGGCTGAGAGCTTATCCAGTAGTATCAGTCTTGATGCTCGTGTCATCGGCGCCGAAGCAGTCTGCGAACGCTTTATCGAGGCAGTCTACCTGGACGCGACTGGTCAAATCGACGAGTTGCACGGTCTGCTTGAGGGAGTGCAGCTCAACGTTTTGCCATATCTAGTGCGCCCCGTTGGTCTGCGTCGCGTCGTACTATACTGACTCGGACTGTTCAGTACGGCGACGACGACGAACCTGTACGTCAAGTTCAGCACACAGTGGTCGACGAGGTGGTCGGCGATACTCTGGCGGATGATGGTGATCGCTCTGAGGTTTCGACACCACGGCAGGCAGAGGACGTCACGTTGCCCGACTCGGGAGAGAGCATGAGTTTTGAACAGTTCTCAGACCTGTTGGATCCGCAGCGATGGGAAGATGAATTGAGTAACAACCCGAAGTTATGGCTGCCACTATGTAAGAGTTGGGCGGATAGCTTAAACGCTGCTTTCGAAAAACGCGAGGTGCGAGAGTCTTTGTTCAATTCCAGTGACACAGACGTTGCTTACCAGCAGTCTCATGCGTATTTCCGACCGCTATCCTAACAGGATACAGAGCTGGGGGAAATCGCATGCCAAGAATACTATGCGCCGGTCATCTCCGTACTACGTGCCATGAGGAAAGTGCCGAGCAAAACGTTCCGTTCTCCTATTTGGATTCGGGCAGTGAAGGCAAGTGGTATACGAAAGCGAACAGCGCCTACCGGTTTACTGAAAAGCGACAGACTTCTGGCTTGGCTAAGGCCGCTCTGGGCTGGAGTGACCGCAGGGCTGTCGCCCTGTGGCGGTCTCCGTTCGCCATCAAGCTGTTCCGGCTGAATCGTATCAATATAACCCTCCTGGTCGTGCTCACCAACTGGGTTCCGCGCCAATTTCCTCTAAGAGAAGAGCAAATACCCAGCTTCCGCTGGGTCGTTCAGCCAGGACGGGTGAGTAGGATCAGTGCTGTGATCAAACACTTGTACTGAAGTCTTTCCGTTGGGTAGCCATCCAGGACAGGCGCTATTGAGCACGGACGCGATGTGATTAGGGCTCTGGTAAAGCACCCAGAAATCATTCCCTTGGACGCCTCTCCCTCCAGTGCTTACCTGTTCTTGAGCAACGAAAACTTTGTTGAAGCTTGGGAGGATTTTGTGTTATTTGGGTTGCAAGCCAAAGGTTATGACGTACGTTTCTCAACCGAACGAGCTATTGTAAAATTCACACTAAAGCCACTTCGGAATGTCCAGGTCAGTCCCTTGTACGACAAGCACGGCCAGCTGAATTCGGAATTGTTTCGTCAAGTTAGTCGAGCAATACCCGATCGTCTTTTGCCGCGTAATCGCGGGTCTGTCAAGGATGAACGCTTGCTGGTCATCCTTGAACGGTCAGACGAATATCTCAAGCTCAAAAAAAAACTGGCTCCGAAAGGCTTAGGTGGACTTACTGGCCGTGCTGACCGACAGGTGTGTGTTTCGTAACTTCAGGAAACATTCACCCACACATTTGAAAAGAACCTCACTGCCCCTTGCAATATCTGCCGTCACCTCGAACCATCGCAACAATGCGTCCAAGACCTTCTCATATCTGTCAAGCCTCCTAACCCAGATCTAATTGGTTGTGGGGTCAGCGCTTTCCCTCTGAAAGAGGTGGTGGATTTGAACGTGAGCGAACGGGATGCCTAGATGTTTTAGTAGTAGGCAGTAGAACCTGAAATGGACTCTAGGACAAGAAACTGAAAGGGAAGGATGTGAAGTCACTCTTCCACCCTATCGACGATCTGGGATTACGAGAGATCCGTTGCAACGAGGACATCGTGCAGCGTTGCGGCGTGCAAATCTTCCGTATTCTCGACCGAGACACGCCTGGCCCAAACCACAGCCTCGTACGTCCACACCACGAACCCTGCAAGTCGTATCCCGCTGATGTGCTAATCTACTTTCTACAGCGGGACTTCTGGATGTACAACGCTTTCGACAAAGAGACGTTCAACTCCCTTTCGCAACATGTCCGTCGTTTTGGGAACCACAAAGGGCTCGTTCGAGGGCGTCAGTTCGATACTTTCACTCAAGGTAAAATGTGCCCGTTCGGGGAACGATCGCCTAAGGGTGGTGCTCCTGGAGACTGCCATCGTTTGTATGATTCCATGAGTGCCGCAACGCCAGATATGGTACACTGCCTCTTTGATAACGCTGATGTAAGTCATCTCGACGTTTTTCTGCTCCCACTTTCCGCTCAATATCCGCAGGATTCGCTTGTCTTTTCTATTCTCACCCGGGAGGTGGCCCCCGATATTCATGCGCAGATAGCGGAAGCCTGTGGGGCCGGAGAGAAAGTGGGTAGCGCTCGGTCGACTTCGTTCTATTGTAAGAACTACACTGCCCCCCTTCATCAAGACGACGACGTCGGGCCTGGATTATGTGCTACTCTCGATTTTGACGCAGAGGCGTACGAGTATTGCTTCATCAATATGGCCTATCCTTTCTACTTCGCCCCTCGTGCTGGGAGCCTCTGGTAAACACGCGCACCCTTCTAATTCGAGCCCTTGGACTGATGTAAGAGAGAACAGGTCTTTTCGCAGTTCAGATATCCATGGGACGAGCTTGCCAGCGCTTCGTCTACGGGGTGGTGGCGCCGTCCGCGTCTCCTGCACCAAGCACAAGGCAAAACCTCGTAAGAACGCAAGGACAGCCGCACGCTACCGTCAAGTTCGATCGATGCAATCGTCCGTGGAGGAGTTCTGGAATCAAGAACCGTGATCGCACCGTCTCATTTTCCCTTCGAGCTCTTTCGGTGGTGTTGGAGACATTCGGATATGGTAGGAGATTTCCAAGTATGGCCGTGATAACTCAGGATTGTTTGTTTCGGATATCCACATGTACATCATGAATTGACTGGGTCTTCCACTTCGCTTACAAGTTACAACACGTTACTCTCCCACTTAGGAACAGAGCCAGCATTCTATTGGCACCGGTGCCCCTCCGAGTTCGAGTACGATGTACCACCCAAAGTCTGCTTCTGCGAGTCTATTCACAGTGATACGCAAGATGGCTGCCTAATGAAGGGCCCTCGACCCGGAAGCCGTGACCGTTGTTAGTATCTCGACTGAACGGATTTCTCCTCACAACGCTAAGTTGAGAGCCTAGCTCTTTCCTTCTCCAGCTTTTTGGGCCGCGATGGCGTAATAATGTGCTTTTGGCAGATTAATTTGCCGCCGTACCGCCAGTCTAATGTCACAGTTTCATTTGGCTGGGTCACGGTCGCCTCTCAGCCAGAGGAAAGGCGGGATATTCAAGGGCATCCTGGGATTCTTCGGATAATTTGATGAGATACTAACACAAGAAACCTACGGACGGATGACGGTACCACTCTCTGGGCTCGGCAGATGTCCCATGCTGAATCTGTTGAACAATGTAAGAAGACCTTTGGGAGAGCGTACCCCACGGAGGGTGATCCGGTGTGTTGGCTCGACTGTCTCTGTCGGGGCCACTGCCATACGCAACGCTCCGCTGGTGTGCGAGATCAAGATCACGTTGGGATTGGGATGAACTCCTCTTCGCCCTCCTGATTCTCGAACCCCTTCCTTTATTCTATTTAATCTATTTAAACGTTCTCCTAGATCCCGGGTAAGATGGCTTCGCTACCTGGCCCCGTCTCAGTGGGCGTACTACAGCTTTCACTAAATCAACGCTTCACACCCAGTTTCGAATTCAGGTTTTCCCTCAATGACCCGATCTTGCACCCCTCGCACCACCTCGCCCCTCACCGGTCTCCGCACCCCTCGAACCACCTCGCCCCCCCGATCCTCGAGATTTGCAGATCCCTCCCCCCTGAAATCCGCCTTCCGCCCAACTCTTGCATCTCACCCTCACCTTTTGCCAACGCCGACCCCTCCTATCAGCGGTCTACGCTCAACGCCATCCCAACTACTTCATCTCTCCTCGGGAAAGCAAAGATCCCTCTGGCCTTGGTTTTGACTCCGTACCGGTCCTTGAAGGAGGGAGACGAGCCTGTTCCCGTTGTGACCGACACCGTCATTGCTCGTTGCCGACGATGCAGGACCTACATCAACCCTTATGTGCAGTTTATTGATGGCGGAAATCGGTGCGTTCAATCGTTACCCAGCTTTCAATGCTTCTGCTGACATGCTTAAAGCTGGCGTTGCTGCATGTGTAACATGACAAACGAAGTGCCGCAGCTGTTCGATTGGGACCAAGTCAGAAATCAGCCAGGTGATAGATGGGCGCGCGCCGAGTTGAACCACGCCGTGGTGGAATATGTTGCCCCAACGGAGTACATGGTTCGCCCTCCACAGCCTGCTGTGTACATCTTCCTCATCGATGTCAGCAATGCCGCTGTTCAATCTGGTGAGTGCCCCGCCCAAGTCATACTTAGCGCTTCTAACAATGGTTGAAGGTATGGTTGCGACGGCCACGAGAACTATCAAGGAGAACATCGATAGGTTACCGGACGAGGATGGAAGGACGAAAGTAGCTATCATCTGCTTTGACACCTCCCTCTATTTCTTCTCCCTTCCTCAAGGCACGACTGAAGCGTCAATGCTTGTCGTCTCCGACATTGATGACGTATTCTTGCCCAAGCCGAATGATCTCCTCGTCAACCTTGCAGAGTCAAGAGAGTCGATAGAAAACCTTTTGGATAAGATTGGCAGCATGTTCCAGGACAACAGCATTATCGGCAGCGCTCTCGGTCCTGCTCTCCAAGCTGGTTTCAAGCTGATGGTACGTGTCACCAATATCAAGTCTAATAGTGTATTGATTCCTGGCTAGTCTCCCATTGGCGGCAAGATCATGGTTCTTTCTTCTAGCTTGCCTAGTGTTGGTGCTGGAGCCCTCAAGAATAGGGAGGATCCCAAGATTCTCGGAACGTCGAAAGAATCGGGACTGCTTCAGGCAGCCGTCCCATTCTACAAGACTTTCGCCATCGAATGCTCGCGAGCCCAGGTATCCGTGGACATGTTCTTGTTCAGCTCGACCTACCAGGATGTCGCAACTCTGGGTAGGTTTAATTCGTGTCAAGCAATGGAACGATTAGCTGATATCACTTCTCTAAGCTTGCCTGCCTCACTATACGTCAGGCCAGACATACTACTACCCTGCCTTCAACGCTGGTCGGGCAGAAGATGCTATTAAATTCGCTCACGAGTTCGGTGAAGTTTTGGCTATGCCGATCATGTTGGAAGCTGTTATGAGGGTGCGCGCCTCCCGAGGTAAGAAAGCTCTTCTACTTCCCAGCGCCCTTCCTAAACATTCCCTACAGGCCTCAGAATGTCTTCTTTCCACGGCAACTTCTTCGTCCGGTCTACAGATCTTTTGGCCATGCCCGCAGTGCCCCAAGACCAGTCCTACGCCATCGAAATCCAGATCGAGGAAACCATCAACACACCGTTTGTCGTCTTCCAGACCGCTGTGCTTCACACCACTTGCTATGGCGAACGACGGATACGTGTCGCCACCTCTGCCTTGCCAACGACGTCCAGCCTCTCAGAAGTATTTGCGTCGGCTGATCAAGTGGCTATCGCGACCTTCTTTGCCAACAAGGCCGTCGAGAGGTCGCTCACTCACAAGTTGGAAGATGCTCGCGACTTCATTCAGAAGAGCTTGATCGACATCCTTGTTGCGTACAAGACTAGCATGACGTCTGGTGGTGCTGGTGCAAGTGCGCAGCTTGCTATCTCTGAGAACATGAAGATGCTTCCTGTCCTCGTTCTCGGACTGTTGAAGAACGTGAGTAACATGCATCTATTTCAGCCAATTTGCTCACGATGGTGCATAGGTTGGTGTTCGTCAAAGCACTCAAATCCCTCCAGACCTGCGTGCTTACGCGCAAGCCCTTTTGACCTCCCTGCCTTCCCAACTCCTCATTCCTTATCTGTACCCGTCGTTTTATTCCCTGCACAACATGCCACCTGAGGTACGAGTTACGAACCTGATCGATATCTTGGTATTGACTTAGTCTCAAGGCCGGAGAAATTGGCGAGCATGGAGTCATCCTTCCTCCCCCTCTTCCTCTTACTTCGGAACGCCTCGAACGCCATGGTCTCTACTTGATTGAGGATGGCCAGACGATGTTCCTGTGGGTGGGACGTGATGCAGTGCCTCAACTCGTCATGGATGTGTTCGACCTTCCGAACTACGAGACCCTCCGTGGCGGAAAGGTTAGTAGTCTGTCGGTTGTTTTCGTCTCTCTAATTAACCTCTGTTTTCAGACCACTCTCCGGGTTCTTGGCAATCCATTCTCCGAGCGTGTCAACGCCATTGTGCAGAAGATCCGCGAGATGCGCCGTGGTCCTTACTATCCTCATCTGTACATCGTCAAGGAAGACGGCGAGCCTCCTCTCCGACTCTGGGCCCTGAGCTTGCTCATCCAAGACCGGGCGGACGTTCTACCAAGCTACCAGCAATTCATCTCGACTCTGAAAGAAAAGGTTAGTAGCACTTGAGCTGGCTGTCTGACTTGAAGAAGCGCCTGCTGTCCACATCAGCCGCGTTTCTGTGAACGGTTTCCGGTTCCGACAAGATTAACAAGACCGATGATAACACTGTTTTCATTCCTGGTTCTTGCAGGTTAACGGTGCGAGCGGCGGATACTAAAAGCCTGGCGGACTCGGAAGTGGAAGGCAATGGAGGAAGGCCGGTTACCTTGGCTATGGGGCTTTCTATCAATATACCGTAGACTCTGTATTCGTGTTTGTTTTATCTCTCTTTTTTCCTGGACAAGGATGGACTGCACCCGGTCGCCCCTTTGTTCGATACACGTGATCGCGTAAGACGCGTTGGAACTTTGAGGTTGGCGCTTGACACCTCTTTCGCATTCGCCACGTCCTTTGTCTCCGCCTTTCACGGTGAGAATCCAGGCGCTAGTATCATGTCCAGCGAAGAAGAGCTCGATCATGAAGAAGGACCCGTAGTCGTTGATTTCGACGTATTAGAACGCGCCAAAGAGAACGTGCAACCATTGGCAACAGGGCGGCGGGTTACAGCACTAGCGGGATTGCTCAAGACCCCGCATGCCCAACGTGAGGCCAAGCTACTTGCTACGCGGAACCGACTGCGAATCAATGTCGAGGTGGCACTCGAAGATGAAGACGGGGATCCTCTTGAAGCATACTGCCGTTTGGTCTATTGGACGGTAGAGAATTATCCTCAAGGACACAGTGCGGAATCAGGCCTCCTGGAGCTACTTGAAGAAGCTACTCGAGTTCTCAAGGATCATGCGGATGGCGTATACCGGGGAGACCTCAAGTACCTCAAGCTGTGGCTGCTCTACGCGAGCTATGTCGACAAGCCTACAATTATTTATCGATTTTTGCTTGCGAACGATATCGGGACGGACCACGCACTCTTGTATGAAGAGCACGCTGCGGTTTTGGAACGGGATGGAAGGTGGGTACGCGTCAATTGTGTCGTTCAGGAACGCGTTCTTCATGGGCATAAGCTTACGCATTGTTCCTGGGATATAGGAAGAAGGAAGCCGATGAAATCTACGGTCTGGGTCTCGCTCGCAAAGCTCAGCCTTTGGAACATCTCAAGGCTCGCTACGAGGACTTCCAGAAGAGGATGATGACCAATATGTCTATCCCGGTGGTCGAGCCTCCTCGTTCGACACCCCAGCAAGCGCCAAGGCAAGCTTTAGCGACGACGACCTCTCGGCCCTCTTCCTCTTCCAGAACCCTTGGATCAGGAACCCTTACAACGTCATCCATCCCTGCCTCAAATAGCCGAATGCAAGTCTTCTTTGACCCCGCTGGTGAAGAGGCCGAAGCGCCAACGAGGTCAGAGTGGAAAGAACTGGACGGACGTAAGACGAGAGTGAAGGAGAACGTCCCAGAAACAAGGAAGCTTGCAGGCACGACTATTAAGCAGCCAGGGCGGGCGAAACGAATCGCTTCGGCTGCGTCTGGGGCGTCAAGTAGCTCTGCCTCCAAGATCGTACCTTATCGCGACTCAGATGCTGAGGCGACACCACCACCTGCTTTGCCGGTATCCAGGAGCGTCAGTGGGCCGGCCGCTAGCAGCAGAAGCAGTAGTAGCCGGATAGCGAGTGGCTCAACTTCCAAGGCTAAAGCTCCGGCTAAAGGAGGGTTTGCCATCTTCACTGATGAGGCGGAGGAGCCTCCTGCGCCTGGCGTTGCAAGAGCCTCAGCCTCGAAGGCACGAGCTCCCGCGAAAGCCGGTTTCTCAGTAGCTATTGATCGAAAGGCTTCCACACCACCATCGACTTCCAGGATGCCCATAACGAAGGGGAAGCCTCCAGTTAAAGGTGGCATTGGAGTGGTTTT
>JANDKE010001614.1:0-13460 GCA_027627275.1 Coprinellus aureogranulatus | reverse complement strand
CGCTGTACGGATGGGGATGAGAATGGGGGAGGACAACAGCATTTGGGGTCCTGTCATGGTTGACGCGGACGAGCCACCGAGAAGTTCGGCGCTGATGTCGTGCATCTCAGAGTGCTGGGTCTGGGAGTCGACTCTCATGTCCAGCGGGGCATCGACCGCAATGCCATCAGCCGACCCTTCGGCTGAGTTCTCCCCCTCCGACTTTCGTTTCCCTTTCTTCCTCCTGCCAGCATCCGTCAACTCCTGGACAACGCTTCAGCCAATTCGTTCGCACGCACTGATTTTGGAACCAAAACTGCACCTTTCCAGGGGTCAACCTGGTCTCCCTCGCGATCTCCAATCTTCTGTTTGCCCACATGTTCGGGTTTTGAGTGAACTCGCGCTCTAGAATCTCCAGCTGTACGCCGGCAACCTTCTGACCATACCCGGCAGTGGTCTGTTCTTGCGCTGAACCGTCGCTAACGCTTGTGATACTCCCTGGGGACCGTTGCGTAACCTCCCGCATACGGGTCATGAAGACCTGCCCACTGTACGACAAGCCTGAGGAATGTTCTCCAGTTGAGTCCGGCGGGATGAACCCATCAAGTCTCTGCGACATCGATGCGAGAATAGGATGCTGACAACGAGAGGCGAAAGGTCGTGAGTTTGGCGGTAAGTAGGCGATACACCAGCTTACTTTTATGCCTTGGACACAGAACCGGAGGACGGGGTGGATGGTGGTAAGCGATAGATCGTTGCCGTGGTCGCAACGTACCGGGGCTGCGTCGATGGAAGGTTGGGAGGAAGCAAGATATTCAAGGGAAGCACAGCGACAACCAGTCCTGTCTTGGGCTTTATATGCGGGCTATGTGCGCGATTTCCAACCAGGTCGCTTAGAACTCGCGATTCAATCTGCAACAAAGTCTACTGGACATCGCAACACAGCCCGTCAACTGAATTCTGGCAGTGTTGTCTGGCGCAAGCGATATCGGGAAGGAGATCACAGAAACACATCGAGATGGATCTGATAATCCGTTCCATACCCGTTGGAGACGGGGAATTGTACTTGAAGAGGCGCTTTACGTCTTTTAAGCTCTTTACGTTTTACTTCTTTTCGACTGTCGAACCCTTAATATCGCTGATCCTGGCATTCACGTCGGGGCTGTCCCGGCGTGTTTCAGGGATCGTTCAGCGTTGTTTTCTGGTGATAAGCCCACGGTCGCCACGCAGGTTCTCGAGAAAGGAAAGATGAAAGACCTACCGGGGTTTACGTTCGATTTTCTATGAAATACTAGTAGTACCGTCGCGATTTTTGGTATTCGCGGGCGTGGAGGGCTGTGTTCCCCGTCTCAGACTGGCTGACGGTGCATGCGCTCACGCCGGGAAGTAAACCCCAGTAGCGGAACGGCCATGATATATCTCGGCGGATAAAAGCGTTAACTGGCGGTGAATTCTTAAAAACCCAATCATCAGCATTCCCTCGCCACCTTCACTAAGCCCCCCCTTTCTTCAGCAGACGATTCCCGCCTTCGACTTCTTTCCACTATCATGGTCCGCTATTCCACTCCTGCCAAATCCAGACGGCCTCGTATTACTCTTCCCTCTCCCCCAGCCTCGAAAGTCCATGCGAGAGGCGAGCACAGAATCTCAGACCCCGTACTTCCCGCAGGTTGCCTATTGCGTTTCGCGACATGGTGTCCCTCGACCCATTCATCGGGTCGACTCTGAACGATCGTGTTTTGAGACTGCGAGGCAGTCTTGCGAGCCCTTTGCTCCACGCAGGAAACTCACTCGGTTAGTACAACAAGCTCACGCTCCTCTCGTTGCGCATCTACTGAACTTTTAACATAGGACATAGGCGAGTTGAAGAAGTCTCCAGTGCGTCTGACCAAACCTCTGCAAGCTCGAGCGCCCCGACAGGCCCCAGCGGGCTCGATGGAGTCCTGACGAGGAATGCTAGAATGCATTCTCGTATTCGACGCCTTGAGAAAGCCAACGCGAAGCTCAAGGAAAGGCTGGAGGACAGACTTGACGCCTTGAAGGACGCAAGGTTGGAAGCCAACCAAGCACAATCCGACCTGATGAAGATTGAAGACGCCCATTCCGAACTCGAACGCGCTCAAGAGAAACTTCGGACGATAGAGGAGCGCGCGAAGGTTCTGAAGCGCGACCTCAAGAAGTTTCGCAGGTGGTGGCTCACTGACTATCACTCGTTGAAGTTGGTCGTATCCCTCCTTCCCGAGTCTGAGGACGTTGTTGAGATTGCCTCTTCTGCTGACGCTCGTTTCGCTTCCTACTCAGCTTGAAGCTGTTTCGGGCCAATCGTATATTTGTTTCTGGACCTTCACTACGGACAAGAGTCATTGATTCACGGACTGGTGTAGCCTATACATATTTATTGCTCGTCTCGCGCTTCAATACAGTGCATGTGCAGTTCGTCATCAAGATAGGGATTCCCCGTTGACGGAGGGTAATATTCCGCTCAGGTATGGCGGAGTTGTAACCGCATATTCGCTCGAAAATCATCGCCAATCCAGTCCATGATCACGCCGGGAATTCCCATTCAGGTCCTTGAAAGATGGGCTACCGGTCGGGCCCATCGTCGGAGCCTCCGATTCGTGATGAATTTAGGTAGGGACGCGGTATGGTTGTTGGTCCATATGGACGCGAGGTGATCTCCCCTCGTTTAGACTCCGATAGCGGAAAACGACATGTTTAGGTTGACGTTTGCAACATAGAGAAACTGCAGTGCGCTGGCAGGTAAAGCGATTCAGAGCCTCTCTTATAGAGAGCATGGGAAAGCAGCTGAGCAACCAGCTTGAATGGCATATTCCTTTCTTCGGCAGCCATTTAACGCGATAATGACAGGCGGCCTTCAAGTTCTTGTTCACGGTCGGTCCGACCCTGGCAAGGCTCCAGTGTAAATTCCCGCCGCCCGCTCGATCCAAGCACCATGCCAGTCCCATCATACGCGGCGGCTCACCACGGGCGCATCAGCACACGACGATCTGGGTAAGTCTCACTGGCCAGGCTCCGGCAATCCTTATGTGTGTTTGTTCGAATTCCGACGCTCTTTGGATTGGTTCCTGCTGGTAGCCCGAGCGGCTGTCGGATTGTTCAGCCAACCGCTTCCGGTTGTGACCCCCTGCAAGAGAAACCAGGCTAGTATCACAGCCGATATGCGGAACTCCACGAACCACGACCCTTCTTCGCTTTTTCGGATGCTCGGTCCTGAAGAGGGACCATCAATGAATCCCTGACAGAGTATGATTTCAATCTCGAGCGCTTATCATTTAAATGTCCATAGCAACTGCACTGGAAACCAGACAGAGAGAAAAGGTAACACATACTACACACCGCATCCCCCAGACGCGTCGCACACCGCTCAGCTTCAGCTTGAGAACACTGCATTCGGCCCTGTACCGACGTAAGCCGCCTGAATACTGTCTTTCAATCGCCCATGCTTCATTCCCGTACGAGGTATTGCGATGTTAGGCGTCAATCGATGATGCTGAACTATTGCCAGCTGTGACGTTTAGGGCACCTCCCGCCGGCTTCATGTCTGGCGAATATTGTATCAATGATGGCGGTCTAGTACCTGAGCGAAAAGCTACTAACCGGAATCGAAGCGAAGCTCTTTGAGGAAAACGCCTATCAATTGGCGAGATACAGGCTGAAGATCTTGGTAATGGTTTATGAAAACATGCAACAATGTGACGCATGCTTCCAAAGCCTTCTTGTTTACATCTCTTTCGTACTCGGAGGTCGATTCCCTGAGATTCAGTAGGGCCAAGCGGTACTTGCAGACCGTAGATGCTACCTTGTCGAACGACAAGGAGATTATCCTGTATCCTGATTTTCCCGTTCCTATTGGCAATGCTATTGTTCTCCCCGATGTTATTTGTGTCTCCGACGTTATAGGCGTCATGACACCCTTGCTGAGGGGGGAGAGATCCAAAGAATCCAGAGAGTGCACTGATTGAGTGTCAGAGTGAATCTGGAGGCTCAGCACTTCCTGGTGAGATGTTTGGGTGCTGCAGGCAAGTGAGTGATGCTCCCTGGAGGTGGGGTGACAGTCCTGACTTACTAGATGTTTGAGATTCCACCGTAGTACGGTAAGCCCACATTACTGAGTCCGAGGGCGTTCATGGCAGAGATGGTTGGTGAAGTTGTCTGCTCTACAGACAGGAACAGAGATTCAGGCGGAGGAGGGAGCCTTTCAAGCCACAGTGCGGGACCAAAGCCGAGGTGACGTGTGCTTATAAGAGACTCCCGCGACCGTCATTGCCTTCCGAACTTCGGACCTAGACAGAGTCTTTGCCGGCCACATTAAGAACTCAGGAAGGCAACAATTATGGTCCCGGAATGATTAAATGTCTTCAGAGGTCTACAAAATATTCATTAAACCCCTTGTCGGCTTATAAATAAATCTTCTTTAGGCTCGTAACCCCCTCGTGAAATACATTGGATTATCCAGGGGGCCGGGTTGTGTTGATGCCAACCACCGGTGACGCCGCTACGATAGGTCAATAATGAAAACCCCTGGATGCGTTCGTGGGGGCGCTAGAGGCTGAGCCAGGTGATTAGGCATACTCTCTATCAGAATGCTCAAGTTAGAGGATGAGGAGGCTTCATCAGTAGCATCCCGACTATGGGTGCTGAAAACTGGCTGCCGCGCGACCTGCCAGTGTGGATTACTACGGTAATTGCGCCACCTAAGTCGCAGATAAACTCCATTCTGGAAGCCAAAGAACCAGGGCTCTCGTATCCTTCCACTGGCAGCAAGCCAACTTCGCCCAGGCCAAGTAATTGCGAACGTGTCAATATTTTCCCCCAAGGCTGAGCAGCTAAGTTTGGGACTGTCGAGGGGTGGGAATCATTGATGTTTACATATATTTACATGTTGAACCTTGTTCAACAACCCACAAGTTCAACTCATCTTCAACCCAACGCGGTAAGAACCCCCACAAACGCGTTTGGACGCCCTCTCCGTTTGCCATGTACCGATGGATGGGCCAATCCTTGCACACCATGTCGCATTAGCAGCAACCATGGACGAAAACGATGGCCAAACGAAGCCCAGTAAGTGGTTGTCTTCGATGCTAGACCAGCCTTGTCACGGTTTAACCACTATCTTCCTAATAGAACGTTGGGCTGTCCCATCTCGAAAAAGCGGCCAATAATTGTAACGTTCTGGATAGATGCCCAGAACGCTCTAAGACGCCTCGCCATTGTACTCCGTGGGCGAAGACACCTCTCCATTGTACTCCGTGGGCGGAAAGCCCACGGAGTGCTCGCTGAACGAGCGCAAAATTCTTATCCTCCCGCCATCGCTCATTAGAGGTGAACTCGGCATTGTGAGCATTTTTCTAGGATGCTTGCACCTGGAGAGATGTCGACCACAGTGAGCACCATGCCTTCTGACTACTATCATCTATTGACTGGCGTGCGCTTCGGGCGTCACTTTCACCTCTATCAGTTAACCCAACAGTTCGCCTAGTCCACCAGTGGTCCGATACCCTTGGCCTTGGGTTAAGTAAGTTTGTCTGTTTGATATGCAAGGAGGGTTGGTGTCCATCGACGATGCAGCCCGATGCTATGGCACGGGCTCTCTCGTTCGCGGGCAGGTTTCCTCCACGATCTCGGAGCTACTCACCTTGCCCTTATCTGTTCCTCTTCTTGCATTGTCTTGACGGGATGCCGCAACGGTCACTGGCCCTGTAATTCCTCTCTTTGGCTCGTGCCCCGGTCCGAACCTTCCACGAGAGGCGCCCTAATCTTGCACAGCCGTATCCTCCTCGGATCAGTTGCTCGACAGTGTCCGTGCTCTCTGCCCAAGCATTTCAGTTGAATGTTTAGTTCAGAGCACTGTTCAGCGCCTCGATCGGCGACACGGGGTTCCAGCCCTGTTATGTCCTCTTTTTCGGTGAGGCCGGCCGTCCCAACGGCCTAGTAGATATCGCGTCTATCGAGGGGGTTCACAATGCAATATTTTGGATATGAACCATCACAGCCGTGGTTGCCTGGTGCTATGTGCAAGAATTGTCGGTGGATGAGAACTGAAACACGACGTTCGCACTTCCTTTCTTGGCGACCTCTTCCCTGGTGCTGGGGCAGTGCGCACAGGTCACTAATCTGGGTTTCGCATGCAACTCCGATGGGGCATGGACGGTGAACCTATGCTTCATCGCAACAGACCGGGTAGCATGGAGACTGGGCTTCACCGCAAACCGTCAATTGAGCGGATTTTGGGCTCGGGCGTGTTCTGGGTTGCTTGGGCGCGTCGGGACGGTGTGGGTCAGACGATTCCAGGACATCCTAATGGGCCTACACGTTTCCGTCCTCAGGGCGCGAGGCTCCCTTTTTAGCCATGCAATGAATCCGCATTCAGGAAGTTCAAAGGATTCTCAAAAGGGCGGACTCATGACCAACGCAGGTGACTGATAGTCATCAGAATAGGGCAGCCAATCGAGGGACGAGTACCGTTGGGCGCTCTCATTTAGTGGCGCTTGAAACAATCAACACAGTCCAATGCAGTGACGATGCCCGACGATCGAGCGCCCATGGAATAAGCTACCGATGGTGGAGGTTTGTGCGTCACCATCGTCTAGACCAGGGTGCGTAGGCGACGGAAATGAATCTCTAGACGGAAACCAAGGACACTGCCTACATCCTGCGAAACCTCCCCAGAATTGAGATACCCATAGCTGGTGTATTAGTTGCCTTCCGGGAAAAAGCGTTCCCGCACACCACCACTTCAGCTACTAATGTACCCTGCCGCTTGGTAGTTTTTGAAATTTGAGTGTCGATTAAGCTCAATATCGATTAGGAGGAACGAACTGAAAGAAATATCCGCTGAAGACATATAATATCGTGGCGCTTTGAGCCCCTCATCCTCTCGTTTCCACGTTTCCTCTCCAAGTTCGAAGCACGACCCAACCTAACTTACCTAGCATGGCGCATCAAGCGACGGAGACAATCCGCTCAGCGGGATGTGAGTAGCCTTTCTCCATTGGGAAAGCCGTCGTGATCCTGATGTTGCACTGCAGCAACTTCCTCTTTGACCGTCACCACAGTGAGTGTCCCGCCATAACCCTAGTGAAAAGCGTTCTCATGGGAATCTATAGGCAGGCCTGAACGCTCCCCAGCTTCTTGAAAGGATCTCTTGCCTTCTCCAACGCAAAGACCTCTCATCTCTGGACTTACAGATTTATCTTGCGGTCCTGTAAGTGCAGCCTTTTTTTTTTGAGCGCAAGCGTGGTCTGACTTCTGCTTCAGTAAACTTTTCGAGAACGCGCTAGTCGCCCTCCCCCCCGCGAAAGCNNCCCATCTGNNCCCCCATTCTACCCCGCAGCACAACCGCCGCTGCTCCTCCATCGCCGGTCGTCCGAGACGATCCTCCNAACGCTACCAGCCCCCAATGCCCCTCCGCCTCCGGACATCCAAGACGATGCTCGAAGCTCTACCACGTATCGAACTCAGCGTGTCCGCACACCAGGCTACGACCTCTCATCTCTGTCACCCGCCTCGTCGCCTTCTTCCCCAGCCAACTCCAACCCTGGGGTATACAACTCGCCCCCCCGTTTCCAGCCCACGTTCTCTTCGCCACTGCGTGGCACACCGATATCGGACGAAGATGTGAGTCCTTATTCACTGTCACTATTCACCAACTCACGGCTCATATCTCTTAGGATTGTCCTGTTTTGCCAACGACGAACGCTTTGGCGAAGAACGACCCCAATACGATGATGCCGGAAGGCTTATCAGGCGCTATGGATTTCGTGAGCCGGGTCACGAATGACAGTTATGCCTCACCGACCGCCAATCGCCCTTTCGCAAGGGACAGTCTCGACCCTCCTCGATATCAGCCTCCCACTCCAATTGGCGCAAGGAGCAGGCCCTCGACTCCATCCGGTGTGTCATCAACCGGTGGATCACCCCCCCTCTCCCACTACTCTCCGGCAACTTCTTATAGCTCGTTTTCACCCAATCGACGAGACCCAGGCCCTGGACCCTCGCCCACTTTCGCCTACCCAGTCCCCGTACCCCGACCTACCGTCGCTGACGACGCTGCCAACCTTGAGATCAGAAGACTCAAGAATGTTGTGAGCGACTGCGAGGCGGACAAGAAGTCGCTCAAACTTTCTCTCCGCGAGGCACGCCGCGACCGCGACATCTTGGGGGAACTCGCGGACACAATCTTCTGTGGGATTGTAACGGATGGCCTCATCCCCAAGCGGCGCAACAAATCTTGCGGGTACCCCATTTTGGATACGTACGGCACTCTGTACGGCTGTACCGGCCACTTTCCCAGTCCTTCGGATAGCAGGATGAGCGACGGCCTCTGCACCAATCCTAAAATCATTCCGCGCTACCTGCCAGGGGTCGGTCTCAAACTTGAAGTTCAGGAATCTCAAGAGTTCTATCTCGCTAACTGGACACGCGGGGGTGACGAGTATCTCGACGCCATCAAGGAGAGAATCTTGAAGGCCACCATGCAACTATCCGGCCCCTACTCTCGTTCATGGGAGACAGGCAGCGAGTGGGACGATAGGGTTCTGCCTACTTTCAGCGAAGCGACCGAGGCACATCTCTCCGAGTGATTGCAGGGTGAGTAATCGAAGGTCAGGCACCTGCACAAGGAGATTCGGGAGTGAGACGGCCACTGGGGGGTGCTCCATATGGTGACGAAGTGGCGTCTTTTTGGTGCTGAAACTTGATACGTACGATGGACTTACACGAATTCCGCGCTCTGTTATGCTTCTTGAACTGTAAATAAATACTTCGGACACTCTCTTTGCTTCTTTATATTGGCTACGTTCGACTCGGAAGGACACATGTACTATGAATTATCTCTGGCTTTACCTTGTACATACATCGACGCAAACGAATATAAGGTGCGATCTTGACTGTGAAAAGCGCCCGTTGTGACATCGCCACTGCGGCATCATTGGACGATCCCCAGTGCTCCGAGGACTCTTGACCACCAGCTGTCACAATGTTGCGTTCCTCTAGTGGGCCAAGATGGTCCCCTGTATGTCTAAAGCCTCTCATACCGTCGCAGTCAAACCAGATTTCGCCCGTAGTTCGCGTTACGCGAATCAAGGATGGGGAGCTGGTTTGCCAGTTCAACCGAACGACCTAGTAAGTGTCCTAGTGTCGACCTGAGCTCGACGAAACAGTGATTTCACCTCCAACCGTTGAGTAAAATTGTAGGCATCCTGCGGATGGAAAGATCAGCCGTTTCAGGGCAGTACATTCTATAGGGACGCTGGAGCAATCCTGGGTGACAATGAGGTAAATGGCTGTTTTATGAGGAAGTGCCCATTCGTAACCGAAGGCTGAACTAAGTAGTAGGAAGTTCTTCCGAGACGTGTGGCTGAAGGTTCAATTCAAGGCCTTCAAGCTTCATCGCGAACCTGATATTAGACATCGCTGACTGCGACTGTGTAAATTCAGGTTTCGCAGACGCGCAACGCTCTACAGGCTGCAATATGTCAGCATGTTCACGCCCAGACCACAGTGCGGTCGGTCACGTCGACTCAGTGTACGAACACCACGTATTCATTTGTACATGAAACGTTTCCGCTCCCCTCGAAGGTGGAACAGGTCTGAAGGTCAAACTCTTGCATCGCGCTCAACATTAGCCCGATCTCATCTGAACCCAGCTCTTCATTGGAATGCACCAGGCGTTTAAACATCACCTCAAACTACTCAAAGCGCATTCTACGGACCCTTAGGACATGTTTAGGGAGAACCCTTTCCTCTTTTCAGATGTCCCACCATGGACCATGTTGCTCCTAGCGCGTTGAGAGCATGGGTGACGAGCTCGGTCGCGTTTGCAAGCGTGGATATGGGATATAGGTTTGAGCCCTGTTTCGATGGAGCGAGGACTCTCATTGACTCTTGATTTCACCTTATTCAGTCCTGCGCTATCCAGCCCCGTTCACCGGTCCCCCTTGGTTTAGAACCTCCTTGGCTCGCGAATGCTCCTATCCACCTGCGCCGGCGCTCACTGCATCATCCGCTCAAAGGTAGCAGGAGCGACATCAAGAGGTTCCTATTGGATGCTGATACGAAGCTCAGGTCTCCAGTAAGAAGGAATCGGGGTGAGTTGAAGTGGCTGGTATTTGTAACTAACATCGCAGTGCGTCACATCTTGCGTCGACGGTACGGAGTGCCAGTGAAAACGAGCGCGCTCTCCGCCATCGCACCCACCCAGGTGAGAGAATGCTCATGTTGGCCTTCCTGGAACGGAATCGCCGTAGCAATTCCAGATGGCTACTCAAGTTGGAACTGAACAGCTCGAGGCCAAGGGCAGTGTTCTCCCGCGTCACAGTCGGAACCCGGGGCAGGGATGGACTCAATCGAAGTGATCAAGGTGGACGGAATCATTGCTGTCCCAGTGCTTTTTCATTCAACCCGAAGTATGATGGCGAACGATGATGCATGGAGGTATAGGCATGTCTTCATTCGATGGCAAAGATAGTACCATCAACTGGAGATTTCGAAACTATCCTGCCCCTTTCCTCATCATACTCCCGGAGGACGGTTTGTTACGAGTCGCAACGAAATGAGTTATTGAGACTCTACGTTGGCGATTTGGTACAGCCTTCGCAGCGAACCGAGGTACTGGAACCTCTGCCTGTGGCATTCGGGCTTATAAGTCGGCCAAAAAGAAAGCATTAGGCGACCCCTTCCCCTCAGCCGTATGTCCGCACGCGACAAGGAGAATCGCGCACCGGCAGTTCGCCCTAGAAGCGGGAGCCCACCTGAATTTAATCGCAAAAGGTCGTGCGACTCCCACTGTGCATTGAGGTGGGGTCCAAAGCAGAAATGGTATGTTCCCCGAGAAGTTGATCATGCTAGTACCCTCATGAGGCTCCCATCTCAAATACCTGACCCTTTGGATAGCATGCGAGCCGATCCACTGGTAGGGCACGGACGTCATTTCGGCCGGACAGTCAGAACATTTTGCCGCATCAGTACTTTGATCTCGAACGGCCTCTCGAGGACTATGCAACTAGAACTGGGTCGCCTTTCAGAAGAGGACCTTCTCCCAAGGTTAGCCTGTTTGACTCTTTGACATCTTTTTCGAACTAGGAGGCTAACATATTCTCAGCGAGCTCACCGAGCACAAGCTGTACAAAGCCCTCCTCTCCCTTTCTCCTGGATTGGAGGAGCGCCTCAATACTGGCTCTGATAATGATATTCATTACGTGGCCGAGATGGTGAGCACAACATAATCCCCGTATCATCCATGTGAATGAGTTTGGCTCCTGAACAGATCACGAAAGGGATATCCTCTGCACGGTCAGACGACACTAAATCTCTCAAGTCGGCGATTGTGGAATGGATCACCCCAGCGAATCAATACCTCACACCGCCTATCCAAAGGAACGTCAAAACGGACCGTGGATACCATCACCCAAGGACCGGAGAACTGTTATGCCCTGTGAACTTTGACTGGAACGATGAGAAGTGACCTAATCCCTCTATCATCTCCCCGAAGTCTCAAACGTTGTGCTAATCTGCAACCCATGTTTCCAGGGTCCGCCGCGACTTACAGAGCGGCCAATTGGTTCCTGCGGGAGACCTCTGGCCTCGCTTCTTGTACAAGGACAATACATATAACCCGAAAGACCCCTGGCAAGGCCTTCTCCGCAGTTCCTTGCTCCTAAAGGTTTGAGTCTCATCACAGTGGTTAGTATCCAGACTTACGCCTAATGTTTTTTTAGGCTTTCAGGCATATTTTCACCTCCCCGAGCTCAGTCGACGGAGACATCGCCAAGGCTACGCGATCGAGCAATGCGCGGATCCACGGAATGACTTCGGTCACGATTGCGTCTCTTGCGTACGTTGCAACCCAGGTACCGTGATTCCACGCATCTTCCCTGCCAGTGAGTGATGATCACTGACAATACATGTTCGATAGGTCCGGTTTGCTCTTAGCTCCACCGCAATATTCTCGAGGACCGATAGCGTCACAGACTCGGAATTCTTCTACAATTTAATTGTGGATCTGTTAGAGGATGAGACGGAAGCAGTCGAAGTTGCGGAGCTGCTGCAATGGTGGAATCAGTGAGGCGACCTTCACATGTTCCGAGTCTCACACCTATTGAATCTTTTTCGTTCACGCAGACAGGTCTTCCCGACCCGCGTCAACCATGCCCGCCCTGTGCATGCAGATTCCGTGATCGCCAAGATCAAAGAGCGCAGACGGCTGATAAATGAAGGCGTTTGGAACGATCCTTCATTGGATGAAAGGGTCCAATCCCGGGCTTTGGAAGAGCCGGGTGACCGCCGTGCTACTGAACGAGCTTGAATTTGAGTGCTATGCACTTCTCTGTCTTGAACCGGATCTCCCATTTCTTCTGATGGTGAATGCAGCCCACCGTCTCGTTTCAGGTTGTTACGCGAACTGCGAATGGACTTCAAGTTATACACATGATTGTTTGGCTCCAAGTCTTCCACGGGAACTGCCGCAACGGTCGCCGTGGTAGCGTTGAGGATGCCCCAGCTCCGATTTATCAAAGCATTTCCCCTTGGCGCTTGAGTGGCTGAGCCACCGTCAATAGGCGCCTACGGGGCCAATGAAATGATTTGACCACGCAGGTTCCCAAATGTGTACGCCATTTCTCCACCCTTGTGCGATATGAAGTCCTGGCATATTAAAACGACGTGCTGAGTATTGTCTGAGTCACACTACCGTGGTCCCTAATACACGTACGGACTGCGCCTGCCACCCCTCGTGCGAACGTTCGAAATACATGACCACAAGTACTCTTTGGCAGTGCAGTGCAGTCGGCCTTTCCTCCTTTGACTGCACGCCACTACCTATAGCGAAACACGTTACAACCCCATGGAGGCGAACGAAGTCCAGCCTGTCTCTCCCGATGAGAAAGTAACCACAAAGCCGCGTTGCTGCACCAAATGCTTGAAGCCCATGAAGGGCCACCCGAAGGGGAGCTGCACGCCCGTGCCCAAGCAGGGATGTAAGTTGGTATGTTTAATCCTATATTGTAAATGTAAAGGCAATACGATTACGGTTATAATCCAATCTTAATTGGATTAATCGTACTGTACGGCGTGTATCGAGAGTTCAAATGCCCTACTGTCATCATACCGAGACGTGTAATCCTATCGCTAATCTAACTGCATCAAAATCCTATCGAGTGACAATCGTAACATCAAGAAATCCTATAGGGTCAAAATCGTAAGGTAGTGAACAAATCGTAGCAAGCTTTCATCATACAAACGGAATCCTGAAATGCGAAGAGAGTTTAGGTGACCACTTTCTTGCCATAATAGCCCCACTGAAGGACGTTCCCATTCTCGTCTTGAATCTCCCAATATCCCTTCTTTTTCTTGGAGGGTGGCTCAGCGCTCCTCTCGGTGCTACCAGAGCCGGTGGCAGATTCTTCCCCTGGTACCGGCCGCTTGCGGAGAGTGCGAGTATGGGTGGTCTGCAGTGCAGATCG
>JANDKE010001612.1:0-13484 GCA_027627275.1 Coprinellus aureogranulatus | reverse complement strand
CTCTATCAATTGGCCATGTCTCAGCCCGACCACGCTCCTCACTCCGTCCACTCTTCCCGCTCACAGGTCTTTAGCGGGGAGGTTGACCAGGTAGGACCGCTCACCCCTTTGCCTTACCGTTATTGACGTTGATTCCACAGACTGAAGATCCTTGGTCTGTTCAGCTCTCTGCTGATTTGGTAGAGCAGATGGACGCCTTCGTCGTCAGTGGAAGACCCCCGCCAGCATATACTCCGATGGCGGTGCCGGTGCACGGGCGACCCGACGATCTACCATTCCCCTGAGCACCTTACGCATTAGCATTGGGCGCCTCGAACGCTTCGACACCCTCCCTAGCTCTGCCGGTGGATAGCCCTGCCTCAGGCTTTGGCTCCAACGACAGCGTTCGCGGCCGATCGTATGCTGTACGTCCCTGTCAATATTTTTATCATTTTCAATTTATCTAATACTCTCGAAGCGATCTTTCGTCGAGAGCCCTCGACCTAATAGGAGGGGCAGCGAGCCGCGTCTCACCGACGTGAGCATAGGCGAAGCCCAGCCTTCTGCTGGGCCATCGGCCAATGCTCCGGGGTCGTCCAGGATTTGTCTGGACTCGCCCGAGCGAGCGGGCAAAGAGGTACGTTCCCAGCGGCTCGACGTTCATGGAAATCCCCAGCTTACGGTAGTATCCTGCTTCAGGACAGGCGGTGGTTGCCGTCGTTCTCGTCCCTGCCACTTATTGGCAGGGTCGCGGGTAGCAAGTCGAAGGGGAAGGATAAGGTGTTGAAGGTGGAGAAGAAGAAGCTCAAGTCGAAGGAAGAGCTCAACATGGTAGAGAGCTCTGACTTCGACAGATATAGAACACGTGCTCCCACTCCATCGTCGCCCTCGTTCCCTTCCTCATCATCGCATCCTTCTCCCTCACGTCTCTATTCAGCCGCGCCCTCTGTCTCAGCCAGGTCTGTAGCCAGCCCGGTTGAATCTCCTTACACCCCGACGTCGCATACCCCCAGCCCGATCACTTCAAATTACGAGTCCCACAGCCCGGCCACCTCAATTTATCCTCCCACCAATAGTTCCGCAGTCACCTCGGCATTCGCGACCTCTTCTCAAAGCCAGAGGTACCCTCCCGAGAAGGCGCGCTGTCGTCGACATTATATGTTTGGTGCTAGGACACCTTACAAACCATTTGATGTGATACTGAAAAGACTGATGAACCTGAATACCGGTTGAACCGGGACAGTGTCACGCCCGCATAGCCAATGGTATAGCCGCACCAGAGTGTTGATCCCTTAAGATTAAGCCTTGCGAGAGGCATTTTCTGTCAAACACTCAGCGCTTATCAACCCATGCACTGCCTTCTACACAGCGCTATTTGACCTCAGCCATACTTTGTTTCAGCGCTTAGTGAGCGCAATAGTTCACGCACAGCTTTGCCTGGCGCTTAGCAAGAATCATAGCCTTGACGCACAGCTTCCAGTAGTGATTACTCAGCTTGCGAGAAGAAACTGGGGTGTCTTTGTAAGAAAACACACATCATGTACAGCCTCGCAAGGTCTAGCCTGGTCTATTCTACATTTTCCAGTACACCAACGAGAATATTGCGCTACAACAGGAAATTTGCTTACTCGCCATGGCTTACTATTAGTATTAGCTTATTCATACACCTTCCTTTTTCACTTTCCTAGTTCTCGTCATTACTAAGTAGCTTACTAAACTTCCATGTATGGACTGAAGGCTGTGTACCCTCACGAACAGTATATAAGGACGAGCGAATCCCCCTCAGAAGGACACTTCTTCCAGACGGCTGAACAAGAGATTCACTTTGGACTTAGTCAAAGACTATCGCTCAGAAGGTTGAACAAGAGTTTCACTCTGACGCTAGCCCTAGTATTCCATCGACGTCTATCAGTTCTGCTTAGTACCGCTTACGCCGCTCGTGTAGTATTCGAAGTTGACAGCAACTTGTACTACTTCCTTATCTGCCGCATCGCACACGCACGCCTCAATCCTATTCTACACTGTATTAGAATACGGAGAATTTACCTCACTATCAACCCAACATCTATAATCTACCGACACTATCCGATTCATACCCCGCCAGCATACACATTGCATACATAGTTGTGCTTGTGATCCTCTACTCCTTGATTTTGTACCGTTTAGTACGAATCACCCCAACCCAACATTTTGCTCGCGATCTGAGAAACCACATAGTTTTGGGTGGAACCTCTCATAACTGGAATAGGCCGAACAAAGTCGTTTCCGCCGAAACCCAGAAGGTAACAACTGCCTTGTCGACAGCGCGGAGGCGCTTCCAGTCCTCTCAATCCTGCTCGCTCTAGCGCCCGCCCTTACCCTCCGGCCTCGCGCTCTCAGGTATCTGTTGTCTCTTCTGGGTCGGTCTTCTCGCCTCAGGCTGGCTCCAGCACGTCACCCTCCGTTCCCCCTTCCATGCCCTCTACCTCCCAGGATCCAGTTGCGGCCCCGCTCAAAAAGGACGAGTTCTTCCTCGACTACTGCCACGATAGAATGACCGAGCATAGAAAAGAGCACGACGAGGCGATGCGTCAGGAGAGGCTAGTTCCTGGGTCTGTTTCTTCTACCAACAGGAGTTACCTATTGGGGTATGCACATCCTTCTATCGTATTCCTCCTACTGACCTGACGTGTGCTCAGGGATGCTCGCACATGCCCTGCATGCGCTCCTCTCATGGACAACCTCCGATTCGCATACACCTCGCACCACGGCTCAGGAGGCCAATCTTCTAACGAGGCTACGTGAGTCAACTCGGGTGCGATCATGCTACGAATACTACTCCTTCGAATGCCTTCTCCCTTTGATTCCCTTGAAGTCCGTCGCTTGTACTATATATGCTATGCCTATCAGGTCTCCCAGTACTCAGTCTTGGATCACACTATGGCTATGAATTGTATTCACTTTATATATCGTCTCTGTCACTTCCCGTTCTTGATATCTGATATTTAAATACTTCGAGTAGTGTGCGTGCTTGGACAGATGGAGGGTGTTCTGTATATTGGGGTCCATTCGTTCGTATATATCATATGATCAGCAGTTTCTGCGCAATCGGGAAGGGCTTGATAAGCCCTCAGGCCTCAGTTGACTGGGTACAGAAAGAAGGCCCAGATTAACACCACGGTGAGCGTCAGCTCGGTGTCCCCTTGCAAGACCAGAGTTGAACGTGGGAACATCTACTTCGAGTTTGCTTTGCTTCGCGGCACCTATCTTGTGAACTTCTCTCTCTACAGCACACACTTTCTTAGGCTGAGACAACGCGCACTGCGCTCCCTTCGAGTCCCCACAAACTTCTCTCCAATTTCCTTTCTTCCGGCTTTCGCTCTCTCGCCTTACCATATCCCGTCCCCAACACCTCGTGAACCACCTAGGCACTCAAGTTCGAAACAACCTCGTTGGGTGCGAATCCGCCACTGTCGCAGAGCCTGCTTGCCCCAGGCTACCCGCATAAGGACGTGCCGGCTGAGCGCCAGTACGCTCAGAAAGGCTGGAGACATTCGATCAGGGGAACACTTGTATGAGAGATCCTTTCCCAAGCCTGGCAGGAACGGGGCAATCATAGGGGAATTGGAGGAGACTGGTGACCGCTGGATGTAAGTCAGTGGTCAGTATAGTGGCCCTTCTTTGGGAGGAGATGAAAGCTAACTCCCTCTCTCAGGCTTTACTCAATCAGTTATGACCCCTTCTCGGACCCGCATCTAATACGCCCTATCGTATCAGCGTTGCAGAGATCTCGATCCTCAATATTCAATCGTCCCCTGGGGCGGCTGCGTCATTTCAAGCCTGGGTCCTCTCTTTGTCGTCGCACCTCAAGCAACGGCGGGACTCAAGAGAATGGATATCGTTTTTCAATTCATGCTCTGCCCGTTTGTGAAGTACGCTGGCAAAGACGTTGTGCGTCCGAAGGAACGGCAATTCAGGGTTCTCAATGAGGGGGACAGTGTCGAGAAGGTCACCGATATGGTCTTGGAAGATATCTGTGAGCATGCCGTTGTCGCTGTCGAAATGAAGGGTTTCAATGGTGATACCATGATGGGTGAGTGACTCGCGTTTCTTCGCTTGCTCTCGGCTCATGTCACAACTCACAGACCTTCGCGGGGATACGGAAAGCACTTCTCTGCAGTTGAAATCCAACACCCGGACCGCATCCCCTCCCAGCTTGCCCCTCTTCATCGACGATCAGGATTTCGTCCATCTCGGAACAGGGGGCGCACAAAGAACACCGCCAGAGAAGGGTAGCACCTTTGTGAACGCTCTCGCGTTGCTGTCACCCCTGAAGGCTTGCAATTGGCAGTGACTGGCCTTCCCTTGTTCAAGACGACAACGCGGCTACAAGCCAGCAGACTCCTTCAAGCGCTGGACTATTGTCGCCTCGCGGACCTTCTCATAATGGCTGGCCTTTCAACATGAACTCCCCTCTCATACCCCCTTTGGCATGTCAGACTACACGACAATACTTCCATCACCAACACTCTTCAGTCAGCCATGCACTTCCAAACATCACTTGCTCTGCGAGAAAACAAGCCAGACGAGAATTCGGGCATGACATCTCTGGGCTTGCTGTCACCGGGGATCACGTCGACGTCAGAAGGCTCTTCCTCTCGACGTCCCAGCAACACCACCAGCATCACGGAAATGGGAGGCGATGGTCGTTCAGATTCTGAACCTCGGCACGTCCATTCAACAGCCACGTCTGCGACACATGTTGACACCATCTCCGCTACCTACGTTAGCAATGACACGAAGGCATCTGATTTAGACCTAGCGACAAGAACAAGAACAAGAACAAGAAGTCGAAGAAGAAGGGGGAAGATTCGGAGGAAGATGGGAAGACGACACACCAACTCATACTCCAGCAAGATGCCTCTATTGATCCTACCTCTCTCTCACTTGTAAGACATACGAACTCGCGCACATGCTCGACCCTAAGAACCTCGATACTCTGGCTAGCTTCGGAGGAATGACACGATTGCTTAGGAAGCCCTGAACGACCGCTGAGAGAGGACTGTCGACATCAGCAGTGGATACTTCAGAATCCAGCTCTCACGAAGCGACTGACTAAGATAAGGCTAGACATTCCAACTCGTAGACACCCAGTACGTCGAGCAAGATAAAGTCCCTGAAATCATGCTCACCGCTCCCAGTGGAGACACAACGACAACGACTCCGCCGACGGCTCCCAATACGGCCAAGGCGTCTCTTGCTGACCGGAAACGCGTCCACGGGGAGAATGTTCGCGATCAAGAAAACTTTTCTTCGAGGAAGACGTCGAACTCTACCAGAACGCACAGCAAGAAGGCGGAGACCAGCACATTTTGTATACCGAGTGCTTCATGGTTATTGGAATCAAGGTGTTGGAAGGTGTCGGCAAGTACGTGGTCATAGTGGCTGGAACTAAGAGTTGCAAAGATCGTATGACGATAGGTGAGTGGTGAGTATCTCTTGCCTCCGTTCTTCGCTCATGCCAATTCGCAAGCTCTTCGCAGAGATACAGAAAACACTCTGTTGCGCCTGACACCGGACGCCTTGGCCAAACTCATTGCCAAAATCGCATCGATTGCCGGTTTGCCCCTCTTAATCGCACTCATGATCACGTCTTACCTCCAGTTTGGAACTGGCCACAGATCTAGCACTCCAGCAGGGAAGGATATCGTATTCGTCAACATCCTCATCATCCCCGGTACGCCCCTCGTCGTCGCTGTCCCTGAATTGTGCCCTTGACCGCGGCTCACAGCGCAGTTACGTCTACCGCTTTTCGGGACGAGAACCCCGATATTCTCATGTACCAGGACTGCACCTCCATTCAAGGCGACTACACGGGGCCGCCGTCAACGGCCCTGTCCACAAGCTCCTGCAGCTCCGGATCTCGACCAACGTTGCCGCCGTTGTCATTACCTTCATCTTTGCCATATTCTCCGTGTAGGAGGTTTTTGTGATACGCGCCGTCCAACCACCCTGGATCAACCTCACCACGGACGCTTTCGCCTCTCTGACTCTCGCCACCGATCCTGCTACTGAACCTCTACTCAATCGGAAGCCAGACAAAAAGAATGCACCTCTGTTCCCGATTAAGATTCACAAGATGATCTTGAGGCTTTCGGTTCGCCAAATCATCGTCGTCCTCCTATCCCATCCCAACTCGTTCCCAACTGGGTTAACTTTTCCCCATACCTTCAAAGACGAGCGTACTCTCAAGACCCTCTTCAACTCCTGCATCTTCGCTCAGATCCTCAACTCGCTGTAACCATTTCAACAATAAGCTGAACGCCTTCGAGGGTATCACCAAGAACAGATATGTGCGCCACGACGTAATGACATGCGGGGAAGTCCAAAGCGACTACTGTGTGCAGCTTCTAGCCCCTCAGGTTGAACTCTATCGCCTGCAAGCGCAACTCGTCTGTAAGACGGCCCTTGAAGTAGCAGAGCCGGTCGTGGAAGTAACCGTTCTCCTCGCGTATGGCCTCCATCTCCCCTTGTTTCAATTTGGCGTCGCTGTGTAAGCTCTGCACCTTCTTCTTCAGCTTCGCAACCTTTCGCTCTAACATATCATTCTTCTTCTTGTAGTCCTGGAGTGCAGCTGTTTGGGATGCCATGGCATCCCAGTGAGCGCCTGCCTCTCGAGCTTCAACAAATCCAGCCCGCTGCACCTCACGATTGAGCATTCACTCCGTTCGATCAGATCCTTCGTTGCGAATTAGTTTGCGCTCCCCAGGGTCACTGTCCTATCACTTACTCGCCCCATGTGTGCTTGTTTTCCCGTCGTGAGAGATAGCCCACGGAGAGGGGGGTTCGGCGGTCCTTCGCCTCTCAATAGCTTGAATATACCGCGTCCTCTCTCGCGCTCCTCTCAGCCAGTCTTCACGAGCTTGCCTTCGGACCGAAGTTTCATCTTGGATGACTTTGGGCATAGTGTAGGAGGATGGGCGGAGATGTTGATGTGAGTAGCTGTTCGTCGTTGGATCCAGGAACTGAGATACCGAAAATGAAATTACTCCTGAATCTTTTATAGGCCTCTGATTGGCACACTGCTGTCGATGAAACAGATTCGGGTGCGCTATTCGGCGAAACATCGCCGCAGGATGACTGTTGTTCATGCTTCCGCAGTACATATTCATTGAACCCTCAGTCACGGTGCCAGAGCTGCCTTTGAGTGGTGCGACGTGTTTCAAAGACGCATCGACACGGTCAATCATTCCTCCGGGAATGTGACAGTCTGCTCGACATATCTCTCTTTCGAGTGCTAAGTGGAGGTCGCACGCGCCTCCCCACCGTCTCCATAACATGGCCCACACTGTAAACCATAACAGTCCTCTGTAACAGTTCTGTTGTCCACCGTGAAACTCGCGCATATTATTATCATGATCACCAAACGGGGAACGTCACGTGTTTCGTCTGGTTTTCCCGGATTAAAAGATTTTGTCAGGTGAAACTCGACCGCTTCTCATTCCAGCACCCAGTCCAAGAACACTCTTGAGTTTTACGCCTATAACTCGCGTATTTTCCCCAACGAAGACGAGCTCGCCGACAAGTTCGATACCAGCGACAAGGAGACGTTCAAGTCCGTCCTCGACGAAGCGATTCGATGGCTCGACAATTCCCACCAGGCTTTCAGGGGCGGGTACGAGTTCAAGTTCAAGCAGAAGGAGTCCAAGCCCATCGCCTCGCCCATCATGCAGCGTCTCTATGGCGCCACTGGTGGTGCTCCTGGTGGTGCCCCTGACAGCTTCCCTGGCACCAGTGCTCCTCGAAATATGGATGTCAACATCACGAACGGGACACCTTACGCCACTCACAATGCAATGCCTTTTCAGAAAGCCTCCGTACCCCAGGACCCCCACCGCAGCCTCGTTCGTATAATTTATTTGGTTCTACCGCGCCGGCATCTTGAACACGCCCTCATACCCTTTATACTGCAGCACGAAGTTCTGCGGCCTGAGAAGCTCTTCGATTCCCCTCTCGACCTCGACGCTCGCGATGGCGCCGAGTTCCGTTTTCATGGGGGTAGTAGACTGCTGTACCCTCTCATTCTCGGCCAGCTGCCGCCTTGGAGGAGCAATAGCCGCCATCCTGCCATATACCCTCGGTGCTCATGTGCCGCGAAGCTCACACATCCAGGAGAGAAGCGCAAGTATATGGCGCGAATTTGGCAGCATGTGGTGACCTGACGCCCTTGTTCGAAGGTCGTTTCCCTTCTGAACTCGCCTATCAGTCAATCTGGTGTAGATCCTCACTAGAAGGACCCAGCGCTACCAGTACCGGCGGAGGCGCCGTAACACACTATTGCTGGCTTCTATTCCGACCCTCTCCCCGATGGTAGCAAATACCTTTCTCGCCATTCGTGGGCAATGGCGTGCTGCTTTTGACTATTCCGTGACGATGAAACACCTGGACTCCAAAGTATGTGTCCCTCCCAGCCATCGTCCCCAGTTATGCCTGATAATATCAACTCTCACAGATTTCGGGAGACGTCCAAGCAACTCGCTGTTCGAATGTATAGAAGCACCCATTTATGGGCCAAGTTATCATGTGCGATACTCAGAACACAAAGAAGAGAATCAGGGTGAGCCTGGCAATTACACCTCGCCACATTTGAGCGCTAACCAGCCGCAACGTGGCCTCATACCCCTTCAGCTCGAAGAACGAGGTGCCGCCACACGGAGTGCCCCTCTATTCGATCAGTTTGCCGTGGGCCGGGGATATTTTCTCAAAGGTTGGCCAAGAGAGCCATGTTAAGTTTACGAAGAAGGTGTCAGAATATATGGGGGTCGCGACGAAGCCACCCCCTCGAGTGGACACCATAGCGAAGCGACGAACTTTATGAGTAGATGTACGCAATTATGCAGTGTCAAGTGTTCGGATAACTAGAATTAGTGGCTTGTGCTTCTGAATGACCCTGACAATCGACACACAACTCGGCGATCGGGTACGAGGCAGTACCCTCACGTTCGATGACATAGTAGTTTCAACATCTTTTCGCAGCAATTATGAGCTGAGGGACATATCTGGCTTCCAAAGAGCCGCAGTAAAGTTCAAGCATTGTACTAGCTATAGCTTTTTTGCCATCGACGATACCCAATGAGTTGTGGTCGATGAACTGCAATTGGCGGCCTCGGTCGTCCAACGAGCACTCATCCATGTGCCTTGGCTTCTGCGCTAGAGGCTCGAGATCTTCCATTATGAGCTTGCTCCATTCTTTTCGATCCTGCGTCCTAGTGCTCCCGAAATGAATCGACGATCGTGATATTCCATGGAATCTACTTTATACGCACGAGCAATGCTCGCAGTTGGTCGATCTCGGATCACTCTATGAACTTCGGTCTTCGGAAAGCTCTACGTTCACGGTGCGCTTTACTTACTGAAGGGAGGTATGTTAGGGCTGTCCAATCTAACTCAATGTAAGTTGTATGGGTATCGGTCGTATTTTCGTCTCCCTCGAAAGTCACACCTGGACTCGGGTCCATCGTATACAACGGTCTGATACTGATGACGTCGCTTATAGTTGGCTTGGTGCGGTTTCAGACCTGCTACAGCTGGCAATAATCCAGAGTTGCGCGGAGTTCCATGGTGGTCTCAAGACAGAAATAACGAGCTGAACGAACCACTCCACACACTCCAGTTATTGATCCGCCGCTCCGATAGGTGTTCCTTGCATTAAGTGCCCCGGCTATCTGAGAGTCAAAGAGTCTAAAGTTCCGAATATACGCCCCTTTCTTCTCTGCATAGCAGCTTGACCCAAACGCTTGAGGTTGGTGTGCCGGTGCTTCCGCTGTTGTAACGTGACTGTTATCAGAGCAGGGTGGTGGAGGGGAGCCGGGTGAGGTGGTGTTGTCATTTGTCGTTTCAGGCCTGTTTGCTTAGGCGCTACCACCTTGATTGGCTGAACTCAAAGGACCGGGTAAGTAACAAAAAGCGGCGTATAGGCTTGGGCGCTACGCGCGATCAAATCATGGGACTGGGGCAGGATCAAGTACGAGGACGTCCAGCTGGGAGCCATTTAACGTACATCAGCAACAGGCGTCTTGCCGGATATAAAGCCGCGATGCATACCGTAGCGGACTGTAGACGGGAAACTTCACTTCGAGAATTACATTCCGGGCACTTGCAATTTGAGCAACCACAAGGATGGGGCGGCTCTGTAAGGATGTGGCCCACCTCAAAGCGCATTTTCGACCTTTCCGAGCCTGTCGGATAAATCTTTTGAACATTTTCGCCGGTTTTGGCTACTTTCTGCCATTTATTTGGCCATCAATCGGCTTGAAAAGGGCGCGTTACCGGCGGATTAGGTAACCCAACACGACCTGCGCGTTACAGTTTCCTGCAGTGTGTGTCAGCGCCTGCTCTTCGTGAAAGACTTGGTGTTTTATCGTAGATCAGTCGCGGGGTTCGATAGGGCTAGTGTGTGCGAGTTAACTTCCAAGGTACTAATGGGCCGTTGGACTCGAGCTAAGACTGAAACAAGTCACGAATTCCACTTGAAACCAGTCTCGTCTTCCCATTCCCCTCTGCTGGTGGTGGTACATGCTCCTCACTGCCTCTTTCCAGCAGGTTAGTGGGTGACTTTCCGCAGCGGGAGGATGGGTAGATTTGAACACCTCACCGGCCTCCATTTTGAATTCAGCGATCCTCCATTTTTTACGATGTCTGCCCGTAGACAAGGGAGCCACGGGCAATCCCTCCAGGCGCCAGTCTCTGTATTTCGGCCCACTGACGGATGTTCAAGCATCTATACCCCAGCCCGTTCATGATAGCGCGAGGTCCAGCTTGACTCTCAGGTTTGGCAGGACTATCAGCTCATATAAGGACGGATATCGTCATATCCGGTTTCTATCAGTTCGGGAAGGCTTGGTCAATTGATGCGCCGGATAAACCCTTATCTACAGATATCATCTGGTCCGCTTGGACCTGATGTTATCTTATCACACAGGACGAGCTTAGGCTGGCAACGAGGTTGTATTGCGCATTCCGGAGTCTGCTTCGATGCCCAGGCTACACCCTACACAGTGATGATTTGCACTGATTGCAACCAATGAGCAGAAATGGCAGAGAACTTCTACACTACACTGTGTGCCCGCTCCCCTAGGTACATCGACGCTGAGGCATCCATAATCTATCCTTCCAAAGGCTGGAAAGACAGTTGCGATCGCCACCACGGCGCTGACGGGCTTGTGTCATCGGCGGAGTGGCGATTGCAACGACTTTTCCAGATCCTAGGAAGGGCTCAATGTTGCCGTGCGGAATCTTCAAATATACTGTACCATCTCGCCGAACGTGAGTGTAAGTATCCCCTCCTCCTCCTCGGCGTCTCTCGCAGACCGTAGGATACAGTAGACGTAGATTGGACTCGCGCCTACTCCGAATGTGAATTCGCTTAGGTTCAAGCTAAGTGTGGAAAGGTACGGCGCGCGTCGTAAACTCGGTCAATGACAGTAGAAAGAAAGGTATCGAAGAGGATTGAACCTACCGATCGCAGAAGTCCTGGACGCATGGCAGTCTGTGAGCTGGGTGGGTCGACGGGTTATGTCTGCGGGTCCTAGCATCAGGTATTACACACGCAGGGACGATGGGGACATACAAGTTCGCCGAAAGTCGACGAAGACTCGATCATCCACGGTGGTGAAGGTGGGAACCGGTGGGTTGTGTCGTGTGTAGTCGGTGGGTTCGCTGTATCAAGCCTGCAATCCGGACAATAAGTGTAAGAACCAATTGAACCGCTAAGATGTGCTGCCTCTGCCTTCCGAAAGATCGTCGCAATCGACACGACGACGACGACGACTGTCGGCGCTGTTGCGTCGATCGCGACAATCTTAGAGACATAGCAGAGACCGCTACGCCCCGATGCCCAATTCCTTTCCTGAGGGTGAACGAGTGAGGTTGTGCGTCCATCTGATAGCTGGCCTAAGATCTCTGATTGTTAGTCGTATGGGACAGCGACAGCAAAGGACACGTACGAGAGCGCGTTTGGCGTAAAATGATATTACCCAGAGAGTCAGCGCGTTATGAGCGCAGTGTGTTGGTGAGGTCAATTCGTCGTTACTACAAGGAGGAATGTTCCTGAACTCACCATATTGTATCTCCCCCTCCACACGCCCGGCGTATCTGAAGTTAAACAAGGATCCGTCCTCCCAAACTCAGAAACTCGTCGCGATGGGCTCTCACGATGACTAGTAAGCGTCAGCGTCATAGTGGCGATAGCAACGTATTCAAGGGTTTTGAAAGGGCTGCCGCTCTGAGTACCTAAAATTTGCATCTCTATTCCGAACAACGTCCGCTCGCCTCACAGCCGCCCGCTCTGGATCAGAACGACGTCCCCCCGCCTCGTATGTCCCCCAAAAGCCCTCGCGATCGAACCATCGACGACGAAGAGCGCGCTTCGGCGTCGTTGACACCGATCGCAAGAACCTTAAACGACGTCGAGGACAGAGAGAGGGCAAGATTCTAGCGTGCTTGCTACGTAGTAATGTCCGAGCTTGTAGCGCCCCAGGCGAGAGGACGTCCCCCGCGTATGTGTGGCGAGGGGTCTTGAAATGAGCTTCGTGCCCTGAGAGAGCCCTGATCGNTATGCGGATGGTCTGAGGGCGAGAATAATGAGCAACCACAGACTCGCTTGAGTGTTGAGGTGCTTATCGGTCCACGAAAACACCCCTCGGACTGAGTGAGAAACGTATCCATCCCAACACGATCCCGAGAGACGCTCTCCACTTCGCTCTCCCCCACTCTGAACAGTGTGCCCCTCGTCTGGATCCCCGAAGCCCCTTGCGATCGAGACATCGACGAGGAAGAATGTCCTTCGGTGGCGTTGCATCTATCGCAAAAAGGTCAGCTTGGAATGTGGTGTAGAGCTCCAGGGAAACACTACCCCATACGCCTCGGCTGGGGGTTACTCCTGGTTATAAGCGAAGGAGGCGGGCCGCGTGACTGTATGACACACACACTCTCTCTGGGTCTCTCGATCTGTTCCATCTGTGAAGAGTGTTGGATCCCCGATAGTCTAATCGATGAGCAAAAGGCGTACCTTATATTTCACACTTGGCGACTCTCGGTACTCGGCGGTCTAAGTGAGACACCCTCGCATCCATCGGCATCCCAACCCTCCCCTCCGCTCTTCACACTCAAGAAAGATCTCGATCGTCACGACCACGCCTTGTCCATACGCCACCGTGAGCACGGTGAACGCGGATACGGGTTCGCGTCTCGCCCGGATGGGAGCGAGATATAAGTGGGTTTGCGCATGGAAGATAGGGGGGCGATTGCTCGGTTTCACCGCTGGGGCCGTTGGGGGTGTCCCCAGCGCCTGTTTGACGGGTGTGTAGCAATGGGGGATGGGATGAGTGTTGATCATGAAGGCGGTGGGCGTCTTCGAGGTGTTGCCTCTGCGTGAGAGATCTCGGGGTACGAGGATTTCTGTCGTCGCGATCACGCCTCCATCACACGCCGTGACTTCAGGACGTGGTGGGTCCAAACGCGGGTTC
>JANDKE010001611.1:0-13496 GCA_027627275.1 Coprinellus aureogranulatus | reverse complement strand
CCACAGTGCTCTGACCGACGTCTGCAGCTCGGGTTCCTTACATTGGTACTATCATATCTTTTCATTGCTGTAATTGTATCCTATTTCTTGTTGTCGTCATATTTCTTGTACCGCATAAGCTGTTGTCACACTTGATACCATGTTTGTACTGCAGTTGCACACTGCTCCAACCCCCGCATGTCTTCAGTTCCAATAGCGACATGTTGTATCTACGCCGTAGACTACTCGAATAAACAGGTTTCAGCTGTAGCGGACCTGGAGTGTCCTACTAAGAGACGAACAGTGTTCGTGTACTTCACATTAGGTCCCCGATATACAGCGACAATTCGAAACCCATCGAATGAAACCCGCCTGTGACATCTGTGTACCAAGATCAAAGCATAGTACGCGGGGCTTCCGGCCCGTAAAATCGCCGTGTTAAAATAAGCGCCCAGGCGCGAGATGACATGTGCCGCAGGGCACCTATGGGTAGATTGCCTTGGGTGACCCTTTTGATCTTCCATATGGGTCGTAACCGAACACTGAATGGTATGAATACATGGTACAGGCCTCTTTGGGCTTCGTACGCCCCGTTCTCGGCGGGAAATCGGTTTCTCCGGGTGTTCCTTGACGCCAAAATGATCTCCTCACGATGGGCTTTCCAACGCACCTAAGAACGCTCAAAACGACAATGAACTCGACTCAAACGATGGCCTATATAAAGCCTGACTTTCGCTTTTCTGAGCCATTCGCCTCTTGAACCCGTACCACCACCATCTCCAAGCCGCCTTCGAGCGAAACAAAGGTGCGTGTCGCTCGAGTGGACGTTGTACGACCCTCGACGGTTTGTGGACGTGTGAGTACCCGTAATCTGACGGGGGTTCAGCCATGCGCGTGTACGACTACGTCTACATGAAGCTCAGCGCCGATGATATCAAACTGGCTAGAGGGTGGCTGAACAGGGGCGTGAGGGCGTACAAGCGTCGCACGAAGAATGACCCCGCCTACACCTGGGTCTTGATGTAAGTCGCTCCCTTTCCTCTATACGTATGCTGACTACGGGGGAAGGTCGGGCAAACATAGCCGCACGAAGCCCTACTTCACGGTCCGGGGCTTCGACGAAGCTGGCTGGGCACAATACACCCTCCACGTCTTCGAGACTTACACGGAGTTCTACGATAACGGGGGGCAATCATTTGGGTGGGGGTTTGCGAATGCGACCAAGATGGATTTTAAAAGGCGGGTGTACATCGTTTAAGGTGAGTATCCTTTTCTTTCTTCCGCAACAGTGCTCTGACCGATGGCTGCAGCTCGGGTTTCTTTCATTTGTACTATCATACGATCGCATTGGTGTAATTGTATCCTATCTCTTTTTGTTGTCCGATTCCTTGTGCTGCATAAGCTGTTCTCACACTTGATACCATGTCTGTACTGCGGTCGCATACTGCTCTAACCCCCGCATGTCTTCATTCTCAATAGCGACATGTTGTATCTAGGCCTTAGACTACTGATTGAATAAACAGGTTTCATACGTAACATATCCAGAGTATCCTACTGATAGATGAACAGTGTTTGCGTACTGTGCATTGGGTACCCGATATGCCGGGACAATGGGAATCCCTTCGAATGGAACCGGCCAACGATATCAGTGTGCTGAAATCAAAGCGGTATGGCTACACCCTATACATTGTCGACGCGCCATTTTCACAGCAACAAACTCGCGCGTATGATTGGCCTTTCATACGTTGCCGCCAGGGCTGCGGCGACCCCTAACAGTGTCCAGGGGGTCCAGGAAATTGGTATGCGGGGTGAGGGGACACGCTCGGGAGCAATGTATGAGAGGACGAAATGGCCTCTCATACATTGACCCCGAGCTCGCTTAGCGCTCGCGCATCTGATGGAATTCTCGGAGGCTTTGTATGAGAGGCGATTTCGACCTCTCATACATTGCTCCCGTGGACAACATTCTCCCTAACCCGACCCATCTACATATGCGTACGGGTGTCGGGATAGGGTAGGGGAGCGGGTCGGAGGCAATGTATGAGAGGCAATTTCGACCTCTCATACATTGCCACCGATCATCGTCCCTGGGACGCGCCTGATCTGAGCCTCGGAGGCTTTGTATGAGAGGCGATTTCGTCCTCTCATACATTGATACCGAGCCTCGCGAGTGCTGGCACCAACCCCAACGGTTTCGCGCACCTCTGCGAGGGACGGTAGGCGCGTCTCGGACCTTTGTATGAGAGGCGAAATCGTCCTCTCATACATTGCCGCCGATCATCGTCCCTGGGATTGGTCTGATCTCAGCCTCGGAGGCTTGTATGAGAGGCGATTTCGTCCTCTCATACATTGCCACCGAGATTTCCTGCCCGCGACCCCCCCGAACCCCGCCAACGCACCCTAACCAGCGAGAAATCGAAAATCGCCCCCTGGGATACCGTGGGAAAGTCCCTGGGCCCAGGGACGCGAGGCTCCCTGTTAGGCGTTGCCCTCACTTCGACTTGGAACCTTAGCCTCGTTCATCCTTTGTTATGCAGGATTCTTTGTCGCCTTGCGCAAGCAAGGTTGTGCCAGAGGCAGGAAGGACAGTTATCTGGTGGTGGAACAGTCTTGGTGATGTCGAGCTCCTCAGGTGCTATATCGTAGAATGCACCGGTGTGCTGGTTGAACATGAAACTGTAACAGATTGGAAGGGTCTGATGTTAGCAATGCGTATTAGGAACAAAACAGGGTACAAATGAATACTCACTTGCATATAAAGTCATGGAAATCTATCGACTGCATGTTCTCGCTCTTACCATTCCAGTGTACATTTGGTCTTGAACACGACGCTGCTCTCACAGTAGGGCATGTAGAAAAGCTGCCGGTCATCCGCGCGCTTGCTCAGGAGGATCCTGCTCCCATGCTCGAACCACTGAAGGTGAGCGGTATGCGCATTGCGATCTAGGAAGGTTATCCAACCGAACCTTGACAACATCCCATCAGTCCACTTTCCCTGCAACTCTGAACCTAACTTACCAAAAGAAATCCTGAATCATCGCATCAAGTGGTATTTCTCTGTACTTCCCTGGTTCTTCCCAAAATAGGTGGTTGCGGTTCAGTACCAGGATCACATCTCCAATCTACACCACAGAAAGGAAATGAGCATTGTGACCCAAGTGTCAAATACATATTGAGACGAACACTGTACATTTCGCCTTCAACCCAGACTTTCTTGAGATAGCCTTGCATGAACTTGCCCTCCCTATTCCAATCAACTTCCTTCCTCGGCTTTCTAGCTCTATCCAACAGCTCCTTTACCCGCCTGCACCTCTTCACCTTATCTCTGTGGAGGAGATTCTTGTCGGGTTCAGGAAGCCGGCTACTGACCACCTGGAGGTTCTCATTGACAAGTCCACACGCAAGGAATGCAATGAATGGAGTGACATGTGTCGTGTTCACCGACTTCTGGTTACAGGTAGGTGTCTCAATGGATACACGAGGCCATTTCAGGGCAGACAAGGTATAGTCCCTGAGTGTAGCTTGTATCAGGGCAGTCTTCATGAGCGCATCATGCTCATCGCGATGAAGAACTGCATTATACACCCCAGGTGCCTGGTGGTAGTGTCAGAAAGGAGAGCAAACATGGAATAGCACAGCAAATGGTTCCTGACCACATTGTAAAAGTCCTGTAGAATGTACGTATGCCCGTAGGGGTCTACTTTGTCCATGAACTTTGCTAAGAAGCGCTCTGGCCTGGATGGCGGGTCCTCCAGTGCAGCAGACACTACCATTTGCGCAATGCGCTTTGGACCACGGAAGTGTTGCCAGAACAGAGAATAGGACAAAGTGGGTGTGTCTAGAATATATCAGGCATACAAGGTGAGGATGTAGACTGGGCTGCAGAGAGAATCAACATTAGGCGCCCAAATGTCAAACAACCGTTAAACTCACTCATCTGGCTTTCCATAGTCCAAAGTATAGCTAAACACCTCGCTCAACTCTACAAACAGAAACTCCTCCTCCTCATCCTCGTCATCTCCCTGCCCCTCATCCTTACCTGCCCGATACTCAAAGTACGCCTTTGCATACCCAACAACTACAATCTCATGTCCTATACTCTCCAGCCCCTCTAAAAAGTCCAGACTAACAAATTTGTTCATGTGTTTCCTGTCAAAGATGCTGAAGTTTTGTAGAGCACAAATGAGTTTATTGTCACGGTCGTTGGTGTCCTCCATTTCCTTCTCTGGGTTGACTTTGTGTCCATGGGGATCGTAGTGAGCTGCCAGAGACAGGGGGCGTTCCTTCCAAGCACAATTGAAGTCAGTTGCAAAACGGTGATCCCCAAAGCCAAACTCAAAATACAGTGACTAGCCAAGCTGTGTGAAGACACCCTCAATGAGGATACAATCCCCCACGCAGAGCGGGCAACCTGAGCAGCCAAAATTGAGAGTGAAATCTGAGACCTGGAAGAAATACGACATGAACGAGCACATGAAGACCTCAAGACAAGAAACATCCTAGAAAATGAATCAATTGGAATATACTGGATCAGAAACAACACTGAACGTAAACCAAGAGACACCATCTATATGCTCAAAGACCCACAGAACCAACAGAACCAACCCACAAAGAAATCCTCGGATATGGCCAGAATTGTGAGGGACTAGCATGAAAGGCTACAAAATGATGGAGAATTCACTCCAGCACAATGGTGCAAAGCTATTGAGGAGGTCTTGCGAAACCTCGATGTCAGAGTTGACGATGAGGAGAAGAAACAACTTGGTAGATATCTTGAATACAACAAGATACACGACAAGCCTCTGGACCAGATGGCATCCAAGTTGAACATTGGAAATCCATGGCCAGAGATTTCGAGTTGTCAACTGAAGAAGACCCCGAAAAGAAACCCCCGGACATTGTCCGAATGCTCCAGCTAGTCCACAACGACCTCAAACGTTTTGGGCCCCACTATGGATGCAACTTTGCCAAAGGATGGATGTGCCCCATCTATAAGAAGAAAGATGCACTCGCTGGCCCAAGACCTAGTGAAAGAAGCTTGATCCAAGCCCCCAATTGAAAGGAGCGTATACCAGCGCCACCCCAATGCACTGTGTGCCCCACGATGGGTTGCCATAACCCGCCGATTTCACCCGCCAGGCAGCTTATAAATACTTGGCTGACAAGTTGTTACAACTAGGTGCAACCCGTCAGCCGAGTGGAAGGGAGGCTGCCGGGTAGAGATTGGGCGCGTTGCTATAACCCGGCTATCGAGTTAGCATAATGCGAAGATTGAAACATTAACCGTCAGCTGGGATGATTGAGAGGCTCGTGAGACGGGTTCTCCAAACCTGTGAGGTGGGTTTCCAGTATTCGAATGTCGCCGGGTTCAATGAAACCCGTATCTCAACGGGTTAATAGCTATGAGAATGCATACGCTCGATAATCCGCCTGACAGGTTCTTAATATTCACGCTGTGGGTTTTATCAACTGGGGTGGTGGTATTGCTATTGATTTCCTAGGGAGTATCGGTAGTATATATGGGCTGCTCAGCGTTCAATAGAAAATGGGTTTCGCTCGGTGATTCCAGGGGCCAGTGTGAGGAACATAGGTGGGGGGAAGGTGTCGCTCAGGGATGGTGGATGAATGGATGCTTCTGCCAATTCACTTGTCTTTGTCGCTGCTGTTGCTCTCATCTTCGTCATTGCCGGGGCGCGACTCGTCGTCGCTGGAGTCGTCGGAGCCTGAGCTCTCGGAATCTGAGTCCTGTCGATTCACGATGAAAGTGGTCAACAGCCGCACATCAAAACAAACAAAAGTGATTGGGCGGCGCACCTTCTCCGCTTCTTCTCCCTCTTCATCCACGTTGGCGTCAGGATCGTCCAGCATCTCCTGAAGTTCAGCATCATCAAGTTCAGCATCGTTAGAACCCATACCCCCAGTGGACGACCCCTGAATGAAGGAGGGAGCCGAAGGGCACTGTGGCAGTTGTGATGCGGGCTTGTGGATTCGTCAGCGATGATTTGGGGATGTAGAGTGAAGTGTACCCCTGAGGAGCTGGCAGTGATGATGGATGCGGGTTTGGCAGTGGTCTGGGCATGCACTGCAGGCGCCACAGGTCCCTCTGAATGACAACTTTCAGCAAGGAAACCACCACACCCACGATCGCCGTACCTGCAACCGTTTCACCAATCACCTTCTTCTTACCCCCTCTCTTTCAGCGTATCTTCTCAGGCGCTGTACCATTAGCAATCGCGGTGTTGTTCTTCGCCTTCTTCGTGATACCCTTCCGCTGGTTTCGCACAAACGACTTGATCATCTCACATATGGGCCAGCCCCGGGGAAATCGCTCTTTGCACAAGTACGAGTGCTTAGCTTGCATCTGCCATGCCGTCAGAGGTGCATCGTTGTCCCCGTCTCATGTGGGCAATGGACTCACCAGTGTAATGATACGGCCAATCTTCTTAGTGTCCTGACTCTTGTACTGGAGTTTAACGTCGAGCTTGACCATGTCAGCAAAGTCACGTATGTCCTTCTGTGTCAATTTCACTAGTGTCAGCGCTCAATCCTCCGGCAATTTGTTTGACATACCAGGTATTCATCCCACTTAGAATATGCCCACGGCTCCGTGCTCTGCATCACCGTCGGTTCGAGTGGAAAGCCCTTTCCAGGACAAAGGTCTCCAGCAGTGCCAGGTGGACGTGGAATCAGCTTGATCGTAGGCTCAGGTGGTGCCGTCGCCGACGACGACGCAGCAGCTTGTTGAGCTGCAGATCTTGTGGTGAGTATCTCGCCAATCATCGACCCGCTTAGCAACTCACCTTCAAGCCGCTCAACAGTCTGCCTCAACTGGGCGTTCTCAAGAAGCACATTCGCCATCGCCAATGCTTGGGCTGGTTGCACTGCATCAGCCTCCTTGTTCGCCTCCTGCTCTGCAGTCACCAACAACGCCTCCGCTTCCTTTGCGGCCTTTGACTTCTTTCTCTTTTTCTTTGGCCTCTCGGGGTCACCCACCTGTGCCGTCACTACCATCTCCTCAACCTCTGCCGCATCATCTTGGTTGCGCTTCTTACCCTTCTTGGACTTGCCCTGACCAGATTTCTTGCCCGCCTTGCCTTTCGCCTTGTTCTCCTTCTGGGCGGCCTTGTCTTTTGACGACTTCTTGGCCTTGGCGGCGTCCTTTTCGATACAGGAACAGTGTTCGGTGGAAGAGCAGATGGGCGAGGAGGAACGGTAGTGTTGGGGGGAGGCTTCTCGCCCCCAGGCGATGAGGGTAAGGCTGCTACAATCTTTGACTTGGGCATAGGTACTAAGCGGGATGATAGGGACCGCGATATCCAGTCAATTAAATAAGCATCCATTAATATTCATTTCCCACATCAGTTGGCCGTGTTTGGTCGCAAAGTTTGAACTTTTTTTCAAGTCCTCCTCCCATCCTTGCTCTCACTCTTCAACAATGCCTGGTGGTCGAGGTCGAGGTCGTCCCAAGCGCAAGGCCAACGACCCACCAAGGCTGGGACAGCCTAACACGCGACTCCAAGCCTCGACCACAACAGCGTCAAAGAACAACAATGGCGACCTCATCTACTGCCCTTGCTGCGACTTCTTTGTTTGCCGAACCACGATCTGGCGACACTCCAAAGGAAAGAGCATTCCTGTTCGGGCCAAGGTTGCCCAAGCAGCCAAGGGTCTTGCAGGTGCGAGCAAGGACCTCTGGAATAAGCTTGTCTCCAAGCTCGGTTCCAGTGCGCCACCTTCTCCTTCGTCCCAGAAGTCTGCGCACATGGCTGGGTCAAACCAGGGGTCACCTATGGCTGTCGATGTGGAGAACACTGCGTCTTTGATAGGTGCCATCTTGGATCTGGACGACAAAGGAGACCGACCGAATTTCACTTCACCCAGCAGTCCCAAAGTCTCCGAGTGGGCTTCGAATCACCAACAAACAACTATGGAGGAGGCCCCAGAGGATGAGGATGATTCCGAGTCTGATGAGGACGAGGACAGCTCAGATGACGAGGGAGAACCCGAGATGCACGAGAGGATGCGCGAGAGGGAGGCAGAGAGGGAATACGAGCAGAACGACCAGGAGGACGAGGAGGTCAATGAATTGGTTGAGGAGGAATTTGAACGCGCGATGCCTGAGCTTCATAAGCCTTCCCTCTCTTGCTCTCAAAGTCGTATGGAATGGCTTACTGACTGTTTGATTTGTCAGAGGGAAAGCTTACAATGGAGCAGATCGAGCTTCTTCGTTCCTTCATTCTTGGCAAGAAGAACATTAACGACGAATGCAACTCTGAGGATATGTGTCGTCTAGAGTTGGAGCGAAAGCTTGCTGCTATAGGTGAGCCGCTTACTGTCCATTTGACTCCTTCAGTTTGATCTCATTGCAACGTTTGGGACCATAAGGGGAATCACTTTCAGAGTCGGATCTGAAGCTTGTCCGTGTGTTTGCGCTGAAGATCGAGGATAACCTCACTGATGCAACATTCAACAAGTTCCAGTACACCTTTCCAGAGAGTGGGACAGAAAGCCACAAGGCTGCAAAGGCCCAGAATGCCTTCCTCTCCTTGTTCAAGCCCCTCGTCTTTGACTGCTGTCCCAAAGTCTGCATCGCCTATATGGGACCCAACTATTCCCCACTTCAATCATGCCCTATCTGCGGTACTAGCCGCTACCGCAACAAACAGCCCAGGAAGCGCTTCGTCTACATCCCCATCATACAACGCCTTCAGGCCCTCTTCCGCGACCCTCAGTCAAAGGCGGCTATGGAATACCGCCATAAGTTTGAGACTGCCAAATGCAAAGCTGGCATCATCAAAGATGTGTTCAATGGACTGAAGTACCAGGCGCTGACGGGGCTGTTTGTCAATGTCGACAGAAAGGACTATGGACATACATTCTTCAACGATCCGCGTGACATAGCACTGGGTATCTCGACCGATGGATTCTGCCCGTTCAAGCGTCAAAAGCAAATGTGTTGGCCGATCATTCTCTTCAACTACAACCTCCCTCCCGACATCCGCTTCAACATCCATCGTATCATCTGTGTTGGTGTTGTCCCTGGACCAAACAAACCTCATGACTTTGACTCCTTCCTTTGGCCATTGGTCCAGGAGCTGATCCAGCTCACAATTGGCGTCAAGACCTTTGATGGTGCCAAGTTGGAGCTTTTCCTTCTCCGAGCCTATCTCATCCTTGGTTTCAGCGATTACCCTGCTGTGTCCATGCTCCATCCCGACATCCTCGAAAATGCAACTTGCCGCAATATTGCCACGTACGACCCTGCCAAACTACCCCTCCGCACCCACAAGCAGTTCATGAAGCATGCTCACCTCGTCCAGTTTGCCAAGGATGAGGCACAGGCTGAAGAGCTCAGCAAGGGCTGCGGACTCAAGGGAATTCCGCTCCTCTCTTGCCTACCAGCACCTCCTCGCCATGTTGCACTCTGGGTAGTGCAGCGCACAGATCGCCCAATGTCCCCCTGGCTCCGCAACTCTTTCCACCTGATGACATCCCACTAGACATAAACCTCGAGAAAAGAATATACCGTAGTCGATCCGCATTCAATGAATAGAATAATACAATGTTTACAACTGAACACTTCCAACGAACGCCGAGTGAAGGGAATACTGATTGAAGGGTAAAAGAATCAGATCCAGAGGACATCCAGAGGGAGGAGAGAGGAACGACGACGCAGTCGGGAGGAACAGTCAATCACGCGTCGTCACTCAGAGAGCCGCAAGAACTCCCGACTGCTCGTGTTCTCAATTATCTCTGGACGTTCCAATGAAGGTGAAAGTGCAAGGGAGCGGCGACCACCCGGGTACGAGGCCCTAGGGACCTTGCTGTCGATGCGACAGTCTCGCCCTTTGGCCGGTCTATGTCGATGCGACATGCCATTACTGGCTGCTCCCAGCGCTTTGGAGAATGAACAATACATGGCAGAAAGCCAGCAGTAAACGTAAGTGCACTAATCCACTGCCAACACTCTGCACCAACACCCCAACAAGTAAAGTAAAAGAACAATAGACGACGTACTGTTCCCCATCCACCTGGTTCGAAACAACATGAACCAATCTTGTTGTTCCTTGTCGAGGGTGTGCTGGTGCTGGTTGGCCGACGGACAGCTCACAAAATGACGAGTTCTCAGAATGAACATGCGGTGGGAGGGAGGAAAGGGGAGAGGTAGGAGCTGCCAGCGCAGCTCTCATCCAAAGCGACACCAAGCAACCCAGGATCACCGGGTTGCCCCTTTCGGTGAGCCATCAAACGGGTAGGCGCTTGCGGCTACCTGTGGGCTGACCGAACCCATCAAGAGTAACAGGTTGCAGCTACCCAGCCCCAGGACTCTTCAAAATTTCTCACGACCCGGCGCTACCCGTCAACTGGTTTATCCTGGGCTGACGGGTTGGAAAAAACCGAGGCGGGGCGCATAGTGATGACTTGCTAGAAGGAGCCAAACTCAGCCGTCAAGACCAAGCGTAGGTGATATCTTAGATGCCGTTGGGTCATTGACAATGAGGGAGCGCCTGCAAAGGAGGTGTCCGCCTCTGAAGCAGTCAATACCTGGACAAAAATGATTAACTCCAAACTCACCCTAGACATCCTAGCCTCTAACCGCAAACACGACGGAAACAAATCTATTGATAAAGAACTAGCTATAAGCACATGGACTCAAGTGGTCAATGACTACAAGCTCCTGGGCGAGTCCCTTTTGAAACACGGGAACATTGGGGTTTTAGTGAGTAGCAGGATACCAGATCGTCCGTCAGGGAGGAACCGATAACCCGAGTCTCACACTACCTCCCTGGGGCCCAGAGGGGTACCAAGGAGGTGTCTGTAAGTGGATTTACCCCAGGCAGAGACTGCTAACGCGGTCTATGTTCCCCTGCCAACCCCTTCCCCAGTGAACATAGGGAACCATACCTCTCTCCCAACACCATCCTCCCCGTTCTTCCTCTTTGACAGTATAGAGCTGGTACTTATCACGCTCTGGCTCCTGGAAGATCCCGCAGCCTCCGATGCTGCACAGTACGCCTCCACCTCCTCAGGGAATGACACCTCGAACGTGGAGGGGTGCTGGCGTCTTGACATGTCTGACTTGCCCTAGTTGGATCTACAAGCTTGCAAGTTGACTGAGGAAAGAGGAAAGGAACTGAAGTGAGATCAAGAAAAGGAGGTGTGGTATTACGTCCAAGAACGATGATAAACCAAGCTCCCAAGGGCTCGACACCCTGAAGCAAGCTGGGAGAAAGCAAGAGCGAACTCAGCTGGATCAACTGCAATGACGGAAGTTGGACAGAAGGAGACTCGGGACCCTCCCAGTCTGCTGCTGGCCAGCCCTAATTGGAAAACAGCTATGTGTTTGCTCCCTTTCTCTTCTTTGATCTACAGGGCAGGCTAAAGTGACAGATGCGACCAAACTCAACGTGTATTGGGAAGGTTGCTTGTATACCGGCTTTCCGCATGCAGGACTCTACTACACAGGTAAGAAATTGAGAGAGATTGGCCCTCAGATATACAACGAGATGCAGGAGGTAATCATAGAGAGATATGTTGCCAGCACAAGGCAGCAGTTGATATATGTGGGAAGGAGACGGGGAGTCAACTGTTCAAGGTAACCAATAGTCAGAAGCATATTACAATACAAGGGGATACAAGGGAACTAGTAGTTGGGGTCGTTATAATGGTGGCTCAATATAGATCCAGCCAAATGACACACGGGAAGGAGTTAGCGACTGTTGGGAGCACTGTCTTCAGGACCTGCGAGAGCGCCTTCTGGCACACCAGTCAACGACTGCTGCGCGTTGGGCTCTCCAACTTGGTGGAAGTCTAAAGCCATGAAGGCGGAGCGTTCACCTTCTCTGCCGCAGCAGCAGGGCAATAAGTGTGCGCATACCCAGATCATCTCAAAGCCAATAAGGTTAAGCTTCCCAAATTTGTCAAGGGAATGCTGCTTATTGGGGCCGTTCCCCAGAAATGCAACAACATGCTTTCCATAAGCCTTGAAGGTGTAGAGCAAGATAAGGTCACCTTTCAGGTGGTTGCCAATACGGTCATTTCAGAATACGAACAGACTTCCAATCCTGCTTTATTGAACAAGATGACTAATATTAAGTGTAAAAAGAACGACCCCAACTTCAAACAGCAGCAGCAGCCTGAACAATCGTCTTTGTCCAATGTGCCTAATGGGCAGCAAGGAGAAAAAAAGAAGAAGTTCCATGGCAAGTGTGCTAGAAAGAACAATGGTGGACAGGCTTTGCACAAACCATACCCACACCGTCTCCCACATTGCTTCAAGTTCCGCCGCAATTGTTGTGCCAACTCCCTTGCCTCCGCTTTACCCTGTCCGGAATCTCCACCAAGAAAAGGGTGGTCAATCTGCCTGTGAGACACCTACCTGTAACCAGAAGTCGGCGAACAGAATCATAGGTAACCCCAACATCTCGGTACAGGCCAAGGAAAACCAGAACACGACACACAACACTCCATTCATTGCATTCCTTGCGTGTGGACTTGTCAATGAGAACCTCCAGGTGGTCAGTAGCCGGCTTCCTGAACCCGACAAGAATCTCCTCCACAGAGATAAGGTGAAGAGGTGCAGGCGGGTAAAGGAGCTGTTGGATAGAGCTAGAAAGCCGAGGAAGGAAGTTGATTGGAATAGGGAGGGCAAGTTCATGCAAGGCTATCTCAAGAAAGTCTGGGTTGAAGGCGAAATGTACAGTGTTCGTCTCAATATGTATTTGACACTTGGGTCACAATGCTCATTTCCTTTCTGTGGTGTAGATTGGAGATGTGATCCTGGTACTGAACCGCAACCACCTCTTTTGGGAAGAACCAGGGAAGTACAGAGAAATACCACTTGATGCGATGATTCAGGATTTCTTTTGGTAAGTTAGGTTCAGAGTTGCAGGGAAAGTGGACTGATGGGATGTTGTCAAGGTTCGGTTGGATAACCTTCCTAGATCGCAATGCGCATACCGCTCACCTTCAGTGGTTCGAGCATGGGAGCAGGATCCTCCTGAGCAAGCGCGCGGATGACCGGCAGCTTTTCTACATGCCCTACTGTGAGAGCAGCGTCGTGTTCAAGACCAAATGTACACTGGAATGGTAAGAGCGAGAACATGCAGTCGATAGATTTCCATGACTTTATATGCAAGTGAGTATTCATTTGTACCCTGTTTTGTTCCTAGTACGCATTGCTAACATCAGACCCTTCCAATCTGTTACAGTTTCATGTTCAACCAGCACACCGGTGCATTCTACGATATAGCACCTGAGGAGCTCGACATCACCAAGACTGTTCCACCACCAGATAACTGTCCTTCCTGCCTCTGGCACAACCTTGCTTGCGCAAGGCGACAAAGAATCCTGCATAACAAAGGACGAACGAGGCTAAGGTTCCAAGTCGAAGTGAGGGCAACGCCTACGTCCAACTTGCAGCATTTTACCGCCACTCCTGCCACCACCACTGCCCCTACTACCACCACCTGCCCCTGCCCCTGCCTCAGCCCCTGCCCCTGCCTCTGCTTGCCCCT
>JANDKE010001610.1:0-13497 GCA_027627275.1 Coprinellus aureogranulatus | reverse complement strand
GGAAGAGCCCAACGCAAGCACGCCTGAGAGCAGTCTGTAGAAAGCAGCCTGGTTGGAAGAGCCCAACGCAAGTGCTCCCAGAATGCCCTCAAGTGTTGAGCTTCTTCGAGGATTGGGTGGGCGCCAAGGCGGAGTAATATCAAATCCCAGCTGGTCGGAAGAATCCAACGCAACTATTCTGTGAGTCAGTGAAATTGCGAGAAAGTGGAAAGCGATTCCCCCTCTGTGGATGGTGTGTGGGTCAAGGACAGATTGGGACGATGGGCGCCGTCAACGTTGTCCTTCTCTGCGCCGAAGCCGAATGCGGTTATGTCCAGAATGGTCGAAATGGCTCCGACCACTTTGTAAGAGCCGCTCTCTGCCCCTCTGCTGACAAATACAATTATCGGGAATGGCTTACGCAAGGCTTCTGATAACGCCGCATCTCACTGCTTTGAGAAGATCTTCGAGCAGTGGGGAATGAGCCACTGGTCGATCTTGCGTGAGGTTCCACCGATGATTGAGGACCCAAGGGAGGCAAGAAATGGATGTGATGCGAAAGTATTCAACTCCAACGGATCGCATTCGAAAGTTACGCTACGCTTAGATATTGGCATAATGCAAACTCTGGTCAATGTACAGGATGTGGAAGGTGGAAAGCGTCGTAGGATGATTTAGTGGCTGTTCAATGGGTAGTACGCCCTCCCTTCCTCCTCCTCTTGTTAGACTCCCGGGGTTGGACTCCGTTGGCCAGCTTCTGCCCCGGTGGAACCCTAGTGAGCCCAGGGATGTTCAAGACTTCGCCCGTAGCACTGGACACCTCCCCTTTATGTCTCGCCGCGATGAAAGCTGCAATCGCCTCCTCCTTAGAGTCACAGATATACTGACAGTTATGAGAGTATTCGGTGGTGAACGCGTGCGTGTCATCCCTGGAAGGCAACGATTAGAGTCGGGACAAGGAAACTGGAGAGCACTTACCACCCACGCACCGCTCCAACCTTGCGCCCAATTGTCACACAGTACCAGTCATAGTCGGCGTCCGAGGAACTAGAGTGGACGGAGATCTGGTCTTCTGGGAGTGCTGGAGTAGAGCGTGGCGAAACGCCGTCCAGCGAGGCGGATGTGTCTTGTCTCTGTTGAACGGCGACTCCGAGAAACTCCAGCGCCGTAGGGTCACTGAGGTCGCTACTGGAGCTTGAGCTTGTGCTATGACCCGAGATTGTAGAGGCCTTAAGCTGCTCTACCAAGGTCACAGCGGCGACTCGATAAGGATCAGAGTCACCGTGACCGCATGCAGCAACGGGAATGCAGGACGTTGACACACGCCCGGACGAAGAATTCTGGATGCCCTCCAAATCGATCCCTACGTCTTCCAGATGCTTCATAACATGAGAGGCCTGAGAGTCAATGCCCGCGTTCTTTAGCAGCTGAGTGAGTTGTCCGAATGTTATCTCGAACGAAAGCGAGCTAAGCGGAGACATCTTGTGAGGAAGGCGGTAGTGACGTGGGGACAAGCAGGACCGTCGGGACGTCGAGGTTTCCGTTCAGCAGAGTTTAAAGACGTGAAGGAGATAATACCGGAGATGGCAGGAGCTGTATCCAGAAGGATATGAGTCAGCTGAAGGAGATATTCTGATTCATTGAGTCTGATGTAATACAATCCAAACGCGATAAGTCCCCTTTCCGAGATATAAGGCACCAGACGAATCTTGATCAGCTGGCGGGTGTCACGACTTTGGGTCGAAAAAGGAAAGTAGCCAAGTATGCTTTGGCCTGAATGAGTTGAAAGGCGTTGGATGACAATGGGGTCAGTAAAACCCGCCGATACCGATGCGGGAAGCAGGAGGGGCTTCCACCCAGGGCGGCTGAACTGTAGGCGTGTTAGTCACCCGACTATCAAGTAGCAAATGGTTCGATGCGCTGGTAGTGACATGACACAAGAAGACTAATGTCATGTCTTTGCGGGATCCATGTGCGAGGGGAACCTGGACGTGCCGTATTCACAGACGCGCCAGTCAATGACTGCCTTGGAATGAGCGACTTGACAAGGCTCGGCCGACTAAAATATGGACCCACACAGTCGCGCCGGGCGGCCCGATTCCTGGATCGGCCCATCACCTCCCAGCTCAAACCACAGCTTGAACATGACCACGCCGCAGCGACTTCGCATTCGACGTCCAGCACCAGCACCAGCACCAGCATCAGCGCCTACTACCACCAGCACGAACGGCCCTGACGCCGCTGCCCCCGCCGAAGGAGCACCCGCGGCACAGGCATGAACAACTCAGATGTCTTGGATGGATGGAAGGAACGCGAAACATAGAAGTAGAACGTAATAGAGCCACTGTACAACATGGAATTGGAAATCCTATGGGTCGATTCAAGGAAGCGAATAGGCTGGTCATCGAGCGCGAAGCAACGGCTGAGTGGGGCCTATGGCGTCGACGCCTGAAATGAAACAGGGAAGGAGCCAGCAGACCAAGGCTAAATAGCGTCGAGTACGCCCCACTGTCATCCTTTCCAGTGCATCAGCCATGTCCCCAACCAACGATTCAGTACCTGCCGACAAAGGCATCCAACCAGGAGACGAAGTCCAGTGGAACTGGGGCGCAGGACATCCCAGAGGAACCGTCGCTGAAGTCAAAACCGAGGAAGGCGGTCAGCTCGAGATCAAGACCGCCAAGGGCTCTACTATTCACAAGAACAGCGACCCGGAGAACCCTGCTGTGAGGATTGGGACGAAGAAGGGGAAGAGTGACGTTGTCAAGAGGGCAAGCGAATTGACGAAGATCGGAGGAGCGGAGGATGAGACTTGAGAGCGTGTCGTCCGAAGGTAAGTGCGATATGCGTCAGGGGACAGGAACCATGATACCCAAATGCGTAGGCGTCGACATTTGCAGGAGCAGTATTTCGAGTGACAAGAGAGGATTATCTGGAAGCTGACAGGTCGGGGGATGCGTTGTATTTCAGGGAGGGGATAGGGGAGATCTGGGCGACAGGGATGGCGGCTGCGGATGGTATGCTGCACTTCTCAAAGTTGATAGTGCACAGGAGCGGTGGATCTTGATTCTTTCCTGTACAATTGACAAGAGGGTCTGGGTTATCAGTGGTTGCACAGTAGAAAGAAGCAGCTGAGCGCAGTGCACGGCAAGGCATCACGCATTGCAGTTATTGTATACCGACAGGAGACGGGAAAAGCGAGAGCGGACTGACAGAAGGAAGGCAAGGATCCAGTACTACTTGAAATTGGTCATGAAAGATCGTGAACATAAACCTCGACGTACCGTCAGAGGCAATAAATAGGAAATGATATGCAGTGCTTTGAAGGGTGAACGTGGCTGAATAAGTTAACGAACGAAGATCAGGGGAAAAGGTGCCGGCGTCTAAAGACCCTGGGTCGGTCGATGGTTCAGGCCTGTGCACTTTGCTCAGAGTGCAGTGTGGTATGATCTTGCGTCTCCGGAGTAGCAGCTGCTTCGAAACGTTCATCCGCCAGACGAGCTTCCTCTAGCGCCACCGCAGGTACTCTGGTCCTTGTGGAATAGGCGGTGTTGATCGAAGAATCTGCGTTCTGCCGGAGAGATGTGAAGTAGCTGTCAGGCCGAACGATCTCAAGGAGCTATGAGAGGGCTCAGAGGGTGTGCAACCCATCGTTGTGAGGAGGGACGTACCGCTTCATCATGCTTGGCCCGTTTACGCTCAAAATTGGCTTTCAAGCGGTCTGCAATGGCTGTAGGAGCACTTGAAGAACCAGGGTCCACCCCTGTAACCCCTGTCGTTGTTCTTCCTGCTTGGCCGGCGAGAGGAGTGGTTGGCTGTCGTCCATGGTGGGCATAAAGCTCGTGGTGGCTGGGAGAACCCTCCTCGTCGTCGTCGATCGTAACGGAGGACATCAAATCCGGCAATTCCTGAGCCCTAACCGTAGGCCTTAGCCCAGAAACCAGAGGAATGGTGTCGAACAACCTCTGGTAGTACTCGCAACAGCATGTCGATGCCAGCTGAGGAGCCGCCGCACCTGTCGACTCCATGAGGTCTGTATCCCCACTAGCGACACTGTCGTCCGAGTCGGATGCGTCATCTGGATGTGCATCCAAAGAGTCGTCGTTTTCTGTTCTCAGAGACCGCTCGACGAGGTCCGCAAGGATCGTGAAGTCGCGAAGAGTCAAGAACCCTTTAGGCCCGTCCGCATTGTTTGCTGAAGATCCGGACTGCTGAGAAGCAGGGAAGGAAAGCTCCGAGACACACTCCTCCCTTTCCCCCGAAGGTGCAATCCCAACTCCTGGTTCATATGACCCGAACCCAGAGAACTGGGGCCCAGGCAATATAAACCTCGACCTCCCAGATCACAATTTATTCCCCCCTCCCTTCCTCCCTCTCCCGCACAGTCACATCGCCCGTCCTCCTGCTCATTGTGCGCGGCGATGACCTCGACTATCGACCCCAAGACCATCGGAAAGCCCCAGAGGGCGCGTCGCCATGTCCGAACGTTGACCGGTACGATGAGCACCCANAGATTGAACTATAATTCAAGCTAACTCGGGTTGATTAGGGTATCTACCCGAGATCGACGCTACTGGAAAGGAGCACTGGCCTCGCGGTGACGAAAAAGTCTGGAAGGAGGCTTTGCGCGGTGTCGACGAAGGTGAGCGTGCACAGCGGACGCGTCTGATTCAGGGGNTGACTGAGATCGCCGCGCGCGTAGATGTTCCGTCCATTACCAAGTCCATCGTCAANCATGTCCAGACCTCNCTCGCGCGTCAGGCTTACAATCTAGGTCCGTAGTACNGCGATCNTGAGCCTGCGCCCANGGAACTGACAGGGGTTCGGTAGATGACCTCGGAGCGTACCAAGCGGCCGCGCTCTCCACTCGCGACAACTTGTTGGTCAACTGGAACGAGACNCAGNTNAACTACACCCGCAAGAACCCCAAGCGTGNTTACTACCTGTCTTTGGAGTTCTTGATGGGCCGTACCCTTGATAACGCGGTATGGATGTCTGAGGCCTAGNCANACACAATGCTCACNCTGGATCNCATCTAGCTCCTGAATCTCGGCTTGAAGGAACAATACCGCGATAGTGTCAAGAAGCTTGGGTTCAACATGGAAGANATTTTGGACAAGGAACGCGACGCCGCNCTCGGAAACGGTGGTCTNGGACGTCTTGCTGCNTGCTACCTCGANTCCGGNGCNTCGACTGTACGTGCANNTCTCCNTCTTGNCTNNGATNTGACTACTNACATNGTATACAGGAGCTTCCACTCTGGGGCTANGGTNTGAGGTACAAGTACGGTATCTTCCAGCAGTTGATCTCNCCTGAAGGAAACCAGNTNGAGGTACGAGAANNACGCNTTCTTTGANATCGNNNNATTCTNATNNTANCTANCAGGCTCCCGANCCATGGTTGGAGAACCAGAACCCTTGGGAGGTAAGCTTCGTAGAATATTCTCCCCNTTATTCCTTCAGTCATCTCCNCACCCATTCCCGTCTTTCTTTACTCGTAACCGCGTCATTCATTATCTCATATCTTGATCTTGTTTTCAGCTGCCTCGTCTCGATGTCAATTACGAAGTGCGATTTTACGGCCACGCCGACCGTCTCGGTGACGGCAGGGGTATCTGGCAAGGCGGTCAGGAGGTTCTCGCTGTTGCCTATGACGTTATGATCCCTGGTTATGGAACCAAGACTACAAACAACCTTCGTTTGTGGGAGAGTAAGCCGAAGAGAGGCTTTGACTTGAACTCTTTCAATGGTATGTGCTTCTATTACTTGCTTCGATCAAGGTTGTGCTGAAAAGGGCCTTCTAGCTGGAAACTACGAAGCTGCGGTTGCTTCCTCGAACTCTGCAGATGCTATCACTTCTGTNCTTTACCCNAATGATCATACGTGAGTNGCNTTCNATNGTNCTGNGCAGAANTAGAGTCTNAANCTTCNCTNNTTCTAGNTCNTGTACGTGCANAAACNTGTATCCCTTNTNNCCTNCATNCAACTNACNTNGGTTCCAGTCGGAAAGGAANTGCGTCTNAAGCAGCAATAGTGAGNNCTCCTGCCGNCNTGTTCGANCGCCCAAACTNACNATNACNTCTCCTAGCTTCTGGACNGCNGCCAGTCTNGCTGATATCATCCGTCGCTTCAAGCAGCAAGGAAAGCCCATCAGCGTCCTCCCTGACTGTAAGTTGNCTGGAATCCCTCNCTACNAAGTACNCGCCTAATTTCACGTACCTAGATGTTGCCATTCAGCTCAACGATGTGCGCAACCTCACCCAGTCTCTCCCAAACTCTTTTCACTCATAAATCGTAGACCCACCCCACCCTCGCCATCCCCGAGTTGATGCGCATTCTCCTTGATGAAGAGGACTTGAACTGGGACCAAGCTTGGTCGATTGTGACCAACGTCTTCTTCTACACCAATCATACCGTGCTTCCCGTATGTTTCCATATCTTCTCTGATTCGAAGAAGGATCGCTGACGATCTTCTAGGAAGCTCTCGAGAAGTGGCCCGTTCCCTTGATCGAGCACGTCCTTCCTCGTCACTTGCAGATCATCTACGACATCGTTAGTATCTACTTTTATGGAAGGAAGGGCGGTTGTATTGACTTGTACCTCCAGAACTTGTTCTTCCTCCAGGCCGTTGAGAGGAAGTACCCCCATGATAGGGAGAGGTTGGCTCGTATGTCCCTCATCGAGGAGGGTATGCCTAAGCAGGTCCGCATGGCCCACTTAGCTGTCATTGGAAGCCGAAAGGTCAATGGTGTTGCCGAGGTACGTCTCAATCCAAACATAACGATAATGTTGTAGTATGTTAAATCCGATTCAGCTTCACAGTGACCTCGTCAGGACCACCATCTTGAAAGACTTCGTCGACTTCGAGGGTGTCAGCAAGTAAGCTTGTCCCTCTCCTCCTCCCTTCTCCCATTCACTTACAACATTCTTTCTGTAGGTTCTCCAACGTCACGAACGGCATTACCCCCCGCCGCTGGCTCGACCAATGCAACCCCGAACTCAGCGACCTCATCACTAAGACTCTCAAGCTGGAGAAAGACGTCTGGCTCAAAGACCTCTTCAAGCTCAAGGGTCTGCTGGACTACACCGAGGACGCCGAGTTCCGCAAGCAGTGGTTCGCGATCAAGCAGAGGAATAAGGAGAGGTTGGCGCATCATGTTCAGACGACGCTTGGGTTGACTGTGAGGACGGATGCGATGTTTGATGTTCAGATTAAGAGGTTGCATGAGTACAAGGTGTGTGTTATTCAAGGGATGCGGAGGGGAATGTGCTGATGAAAATGAACAGCGTCAAACCTTGAATATCTTGGGCGTCATTCATAGGTACTTGACTCTGAAGGCCATGACTGCAGAGGAGAAGAAGAAGGTCAACCCCCGCGTCGTCTTCTTTGCTGGAAAAGCCGCTCCAGCTTACTACATCGCCAAACTCGTACGTCCCTCCCTTTCCTCCCCTTCATCCCTCATCTCTAACACCTTCCTTCCCTCCTTCCCTCCCTCCCTCCCTTCCTTCATTAACGTGTACAGACAATCCGCCTCATCGTCAACGTCGCCAGAGTCGTGAACGTCGACCCTGACACCAAGGACTACCTCCAAGTCTACTTCCTCCCCGACTACAGCGTCTCCCTCGCCGAAGTCCTCATCCCCGCCTCCGATATCTCCCAGCACATCTCCACCGCTGGTACAGAAGCTTCGGGTACCTCGAATATGAAGTTCTGTTTGAACGGAGGGCTTTTGTTGGGCACTGTGGATGGTGCGAATATCGAGATTGCGGAGGAGGTTGGGGAAAGTAACGTTTTCTTCTTCGGTCACTTGACCCCGGCTGTCGAGGAGCTGAGGTACCAGCACCTCTATCACCCCGTTCCCCTCGAAGAGAAGTGCCCGGCTCTGCACAGGGTTATTGAGCAGATCTCTGCTGGGTTGTTCAGTGATGCGGAGGTTTACGAGCCGTACGTCCATCCTTCCCTTCCACTCTCCCACTGCTATGACTGACCGTTGGTGGCTGCAACAGGCTCCTCAACACTATCAGACAGAACGACTACTACCTCCTCTCCGACGACTTTGACTCTTGTTCGTACCCTTCCCTTCAACCCTCATCATATTCTCCCGTAACTAACGATACTCGGAAACAGACATCGCTGCCCTGGCCATGGTCGACGAAGCGTACCAAGACAAAGAAGAATGGATCAAGAAATCTATTCGCACCACAGCGCAGATGGGCAAGTTCAGCTCGGATCGTGCGATCCTTGAGTACGCGGAAAGTTTCTGGAACATCGAGCCTGTTGCTGTCAAGGATAAGTCGAAGAAGTAGATGCTTCCCTGTGCTGTTGGGGAGGAAGGAGTAGACGCCCCGCGTTGTTGGGGTTACGAAAAGCGAGGCGACGACTGGCTGCTCGTTTGTTTGTTTGGTGACTGTAGAACGACTTGGAATGAACGAAGGAAATGTATGTATGCGTGCTCGGATCTGCTTGGAATGTTGTGGTGTTGGGGGCGTACTTATCTGTATCTGTATCTTCACTGACCTGCTGTACGATTTGTGATGAAAAATATACCACGATTTCGTTTAGACGCGAGAGCGAGGTTTGTTCGGGCGGTCGCAACTTCTTGAACACAGGCAAGGAAGATGAATTCCGATGTGGACGGGGTATATATAGCGTACAAATGCCTTGAGAAAAGGGCAGTAGCAAGTGAGTGAAGCTGGAAGAGTAGATCAAGAAAGATGAGGAACAGAGGCTAGTGAAACAACAACATAGCGGAAACAAACAAACAACAGAACTGGCTCAGGCGATAGATAGGAACAAAGGGGCTACATACAAGCGAGGCGAATGAGTAAGGTGGTACACTGTAACGTGATGTACAAAGAGCATGACAGCGAGGAAAGAATAGATAAGGCAACAGAGGGGAGGTTATTCAAGAGAGAAACGGTAGATAAATCGATAATTCACGCAGACGAAAATCATAAGTGCAACACAAAGGGGTGGAAAAAGAATGTGGGCGCCAGATGGCGACGGGGAATGGCGGGTAGCGCTGTGGAATAGAGCCTTGTCAACATCCTACACCCACAAGAATAAGAGGAGGTACACACGTACCAAAGAGATAGGAAAGGTCATCAGTATTCATGGGGTATCACCAACGGGATCAAGCGCTGGGTGTGTTCGTAGCCTCCTCCGTAACAGTGGCGGCAGTGGCAGCGGGCTTGGGTTCGACATCCGCAGGTTCGTCGTCATCTTCGACGATGGGAGTAGAGAGCTTGTCGATGATTGTCGAGGGAGGTTGAGGAGCAGGCGTGGGGTGCGCCTCTTCGACAGCAGCCAAAGGTTCTTCAGGCTCCGCAAGAGACGAATCTTCGGCGGGATGGACAGACTGGACATCGAACGATGCACCCTCTGCTGTAAGTGCGGAAGTTTCTTCCTCGACGACAGGGGCAACTGTATCTGTAATAGGTTTCTTTTCTTCGGGGATGGGCTTATCCTCTCCGACGGCAGACGTTCCTCCCTCCTCGACGAGGGGCTTCGGCACAGCGACAGGCTCCTCCTCCTCAACAACAGGCTTGACCTCGTCGGAAGGCTTCTCCTCCTCTATAGCAGGCACCTGCTCCTCAGCGGTGGACTCCTCCTCAACGATGACAGGTCGATCTTCTTCTACAACAGGGTCTTCTCCCCGAGGGCTGGTCTTCGGCGATTGGCTCGTCTTCCTCGACGAGAGGTTTCTCTTCCTCTGCAACGGGCTTCTCCTCAACGACTGGTTTGTCTTCTTCGACAATAGGCGCGTCCTCAGCGATGGGCTTCTCTTCCTCAGCGGCGGGTGTATCCTCCTCGACGACAGGTTTCTCCTCCTTTACAGAGGGCACCTCAGCAATGGGCTTCTCTTGTTTGTCCTCAGCGACAGGCACCTCCTCCTGGACATCCGGTCCGTCCTCGGCAATTGGCTTCTCTTCCTCAGCGGTAGGTGCCTCTCCCACGGCCGACGTCTCTTCCTTAACGGCAGGCTTCTCTTCCTCTGTTACAGGCACTTCCTCAGCGACGTGATTCTCAGCTAAAACAGACCCTTCCTTCTCGACGGCAGCTGGTTCCTCTTCCCCTAAGATGGGCTTCTCGGCGACGGGCGTCTCCTCCTCAACAACAACCTTCTGTGCAACGGGCGCCTCTTCCTTAGAGACAAGTTTCTCCTCGGCGGCAGGGTCGTCCTCGACGATAGACTTGTCCAACTCAGTGGCAGGGTCTTCCTCGGCGGGAGGTTCGACCTCTACGGCGGATTCTTCTTCAACAAGGGGCTTGTCCTCAACGATTGGTTTGTCCTCCTCAACGACAGAAGGTTCCTCGGTGGTGGGTTTCTCTTCCTCGGAGGCCTTGTCCTCATCCACGACGGCTTTGTCCTCCACGACAACTTCTCCCTCCTCCGAAGCAGGTTTGCCTTCCTCGATGGCGGGTGAATTCTCCTCTATAACCGGCTTCTTCTGATTGAGAGGCTCATCTTCGACAACAGGGCTTTCCTCAATTACCGGCGTCTCCTCAGCTACGGGCCCCGCCTCCTCGGCCACGGGCTTCTCCTCTTCAACAGGAGGCAGTTCCTCCTCGGCAACAGTAGCCTCTTCCCCAACCACGGGCTTCTCATCCTCAACAGGCTGTTCCTCGACGGTAGGAACCGCATCCTCCGCCTCCACCGCTGGCTGTTCTTGCTCGTCGGATTTCTCCGATACATCTGGCACTTCCGCAGAAGGGGCTTGTGCAACGGCAACAACTGAATTCTCTCCTTCCACTTTGGCAGGTTCTGCATCCACTACAGGTGGTTCCTCCTCGACAACTGCGGTATCATCCGGGACAGTGGCTTTCTCCTGCTCGACTTGCCGCTCGTCGTCTTCAACAAGTGGCTGCTCAGCTTCTGCTACGGGGAGTTCCGCCGCAACCGCGGGATCCTCGACTTGCACGTCGTCGCTTTCCTTGGGCCCGTCAGCAAGACATACAGAATCTTCGCCGGCGGGGACATATTCCTCAGGCACTGCAGATACTTGTTCCTCGGGGGCAGGCGCTTCCTCGACGATGCGTTTATCTTCCTCGACTGCAGATGCCTCATGGGCCACCTCATCATGAGAAACCTCCTCGGTGACTGGTACTTCGAGCGCGGCAGCGCCCTTTTCCTCAGCCGGAGGTTGGTCTTCCACGGCAACGGGCGACCCTTCTTGAAGCTCCACTTCCCCGGCAACGGGAGCGTCATCCGCGGGGGTCACATCGTCGACGACGTTGTCCGTGGCTACCGCAGCATCCTCAGGATCGACAGTATCTTCGGCGGTGGCCGGAATATCTTCAACTGGGGCTGGGGTCTGCGAGGCGGGGACATCATGAACGTCAGTGTCGACTCCAGGCGCGGTCGCAGGCTCGGCTGTTTCGGGTTGCGCGTCTTCAGGAGCTGAGGTGTCTGGTGCATTTTTTGAAGCTTCCTCAATCACAGGAATGTCCTCTTCCGCGGCGAGGTCGGAAGCAGATGGTTCCTCTTCAGTTTCGAGTGCTCTAGGGACTTCTTCCTCAACAACTGGGGCGGGATGGTCGACCACAGAGGTCTCGCCGACATCTTGCGATTCTTGCTCAAGGGCTGTGACAGGCTCACTATGAGTCTCTTCACCACCTTCTACGGCAGGAGCAGCTTCCTCCTTGACCTCCGATGGCTTGTCTTCAAGGACCACAGCATCCACAACCTCGTCTTCCTTCTTCTCATCGCTGGGTGACGGGTTGCCGGAGGCGAAGACTGTAGTGCTCAGCGTAGCCTGGACAGCGTTAAGGAGGGCTTCGGGGTCTGACGCCAACCCAGTCTCGAACGCTGTCTCTATCGCAGTAGGAAGGTCGTCCGCATCGGCTAGAGTCTCTGCGAGTCCCACATCGATGGGTGGAGGGGCGGTTTTCGCACCAAGGTCATCTTCCTTGGCCGTTTCCGAGGATTGAACGGCGTCTAAGAGTGCCTCGGCGGATGGCGTGGAACCAGCTTCTATCGCATGCTCAATGCCGGGAGGAAGATGCTGAGCCTCGAGGGTTTCGGAGGTGGATGCCGATTCGTGCTGCTCTTCCAGTTCAGCGTCTTCTTCAGAAATCGGGACAACGATGTGTTCAGTGACGTCCGGAGGTTGTGCTACTTCAGCGTCGACGAGCGGAACTGCGGGGATGTCAACTCCTTTGTTGGATGAATCGTCGTCGCCGGCGTTAAGGGGCTCGATATGGGGAATGCTCGATATAACATTCACTTGTTCTGTTGCACAGTCATCCATTTCGGGGCCGGCTTCTTCCGCAAGCAATGCAGGCTCTGCTTCAACGATGGTGCTTGTGAGGGAGGCGTCAACTGGGTCTGCCAGCAGCTGCTGTTCTGTTGAAGGTTCATGTTCACCGACTTTGACGTCAGAAACTGGGGCGTCGGACTCGGCGGGTAACGTGGTATCGGCAGGTGGTGGAACGACGGCTTCATGTGCGACTGCAGGAACCGCTAAGCCTTCATCGTCAATGGCTGGGCTAGCATGGTCTGTAATAGGGTCTATCGCGTATTTGGTTTGATCAATTTGGACCCTTGATGGCTGAGATTGTGAAGACCAACCTGTTGTCTGCGACTCCGCTCCGCCTGCCTCGAGGTCTTGTCCTACAGCCAAGGTCGGTGGAGATGGGAGAGCCACATTGGTTGATGCATCGTCGACCGCTGCTCGCCAGTTCGGTAAGTTCTGGAGCGAAGTGCATGTCCATAAAGACTAACCTTTAACGGCAAGACTGCGGTCAACTGCGTCCTCCTGTGGCGTCAGCGTCGAGTCCTGAAGGGTTTCCGGGTCCTCGGCTAACGATCAAGTAGTTATGTTCATCAACCCGTGCCCGACATGAATTCAAAACGTGGACACCGACCTTCCCTTTCTGCACCATTATCGACGGCGTTTGCCGTGCTGCCCTACAATCGAGAAAGCGTCAGTTCCCAGTAACAGTCATTTAATGAAGTGACGAGAACCTGGACGTCATCATTGTCCAACGCAGCGACCCCAGGTGCGATATTAAGGTGTGATTCAACGAAGGTGTCCATAGCTATTAGATAGATCATAAGTAAAAAGAAAGGGCGGGGCATTAGGCTAAATCGCCACCTTCAGGCTTGGATTCCTCGGCAGGCAAAGCAGAAGATTCCGGGGTGTCATTAGATACGTCGGAAGCAGCTCGATCAGGAACAGGTATATCCAAGGGAATGGCTGAGCTTGTTTCCTCCTCAGCCGCCTTGTCGTCGCTTTCCTCCATGGATGGTGCTGTACTAAGTTCCACGTCAATGATCGTGTCAACTGGAGCAGGTTCCTCCTCGACTTCGGCGACAATCGCTTCAGGTACTGCGGCGACATCTTCCTCTTGCACAGGGACGACCTCGGGTTCAGGGACAGGCGCAGAAACTTCTTCGTTGATAATGGATTGCTCAACAGGGACCTCGTCGACAGGGTCGATGGCAGGGTATCCATTTGCGACGTCCTTGGCTTCCTCAGCGTGGGATGGGTTGGCTTCCACTTGCTCCTCTACAAC
>JANDKE010000161.1:15025-34624 GCA_027627275.1 Coprinellus aureogranulatus | reverse complement strand
AGTGGGGCTCAGGGTCCCCTAGAGCCCCCCCACGAGCCTCCCCACAGAGCCATCTCAGGATTCCAGCAATTTTCCCCTTGGGTGGGNNTCAGATGGCTGTCGGGGNANTCTCACAGTGTCTCTGGAGATCTCAGTGACAACATGATTTTCCTGTCAGCTGTCAGAGCATCCCCAGATCAAAATGGTTTTTCCTGATAGGAGCTTCCACAAAGGCGGCTAGTTTGGTTGGACTATGCACAGCAAGGTGAGTTATTTCTGGCTTTCTGAGGTGGTCTATGACTGATTGACCGCAGATTTTCAATGTTTTTCTGGTTTTATCACAGCGTGTGTTTGCCCTGATTCTCTCAAGGATTTCTGCCAGGATAGGATCGCTGCTATGGCATTGATTTTGTTGCAGCATGACCACCGTTTTAACTTGGCACCAGAGGTACGTGCCTGCTATCGCATTGATTCCGCTATTGTCCTGTGTGCTTACCAATGTTGGGTTATGCACTAGTCTGCCAGCAAACAGGGAAGGTTGTTTTGGTGGGGTGAGCTGCAAAAAGTCGCTGAGGAACATGATATTCATGCCCCCAAAGATCTTTGGTGAGTCAGCGATTATATCGGCCTTGGCTTCCCACATTTTTGTGGAGATTGACGCCATGAAGTGAGCGTCTATCATAGATACTTTGTTGATGATCAGATATCTAACTTCCCTCCACTCTTTGCATAGACGCCACCAATTGGTTCTTTTATTGTTTGGATTCAAGTGTAGCAAAGAATGCAATGTGTTTCCACTGATGAGAGATGCTGCAATTCCTGTTAGGGCCCCGAGTTGCAGTTCTTTTGACCTTCTCAGGTGCCAGAATAGTTCGACGATTGCCTTGATGATGTAGGACTTTCACGTGCCACCTTTCCCCTCAATATACAACCTGTGATTTGGATGTCAATGCGGCAACCAAAACCAGCCCCACACAAACCATTGCAGAGGCTGAGGAAACATCACAGAAAACGAAGACAGCGTCACCATGGAGGCACAGAATGCACCTTTGATTCCATTTGAGGACTCAGATTCAGATATGTACCTTTGAAGGAAAGGAAAGGCGCATGAAGAAAAGGAAGGCGTACCCGCAGAAGGGAAGGAGAAAAGTTAGCACTAATTCCATATATAGGAACCATCATAATGTTAGCAAATATCTCCTTATATGGAAAACCGAGACTTGGTGTGCCAAAAATTTTTTGGTGTATTGTCGATCTAAACCTTTCCACCTTTACAAAGTGTCCAGGAATATGGCAAATGATGGCACTGGTGCAGGAACCAGGAAAAAGGTGCCAACTCTGGCCCAGAAGCCCAAAAGCTTGGTGTATTCTCAGCGTGTGGCGCCTTAAGCTACACCGAACGGGAATCGAACCCGTGCCGCTTGCTTGGAAGGCAAGCATGATAACCACTTCACCATCGGTGTTCCGACACAAGCGAGCTGTGCCAGTGAACAACGTGACGCGTTGACAGTCCTTTGAAAAGGCTCCCTATAGGTACATGGCTTCGCTGTCCCTTCCTGATGACCCAACGGATCCTCCTTGGCCCGCAGCTTCCACTTTCGTCACCAGCTTCCACGGAATAAGAATCTGTCCGACGTATCTTCCCGCCAGCTCCTCTGAATGGCCGATCCTGTACTCCTCCGCGTTCGCAAGCAAGATATTTAACGGTTTGTCCGTCCCTGCGAATGTTCCGAGGAAGATGCGGCCATCGTTGATTGAGATGCGCAGGGGTTGGCGCAAGAGAGACTGCAATCGCTGTAGAGCGGGTGATTCGAGGTCTGGCGGGGGCGTATCGTCGCGCAACGGCGGCGATGGTGACGATGACTGGGGTGGTTGTGGTTGCATCTTGAGCTGCGATTGCCTTCGTCGCAGCGCGTGAAAGACACGTCACATGGAAACGCGGAACGGAATATTGATCGCGTCGGCGGGCCTTTATCGCCTCGCATGCTCTCCTCCTGCTCATGAACCCGTTCGACAGCACACCCGCCAGGACAATGCAGGGACAATTCCAAAGTGCCGATACACACAAATACTCGGTCATCCTCCCAACTTACAACGAGCGCAAGAATCTGCCGGTAATCGTTTGGTTGCTTGCGAAGACGTTCCAAGAAAAGTACGAGTGGTCTCACCTCCTAGTCCTTCTGCAAGGGTAGTGCTCACAGAAGATAAGTGGTCTAGAGTGGGAGATCATCGTGGTCGATGACGCCAGCCCCGATGGCACACAGGAAATCGCTCGACAGCTTGCGAAGGTGTACGGAGAGGACAAGATCGTATGTTGTAGCAGGTTTTCTCCACTATCGAAATATTGACCCTGCTTTAGGTTCTCAAACCTCGAGCAGGAAAGCTCGGTCTGGGGTACGTCCTGCAGATGCAAAAGCTGTAGCTCACCAATTCATCGTCGTTCCCAGTACCGCATACATCCACGGCCTCAACTACGTGACGGGGGACTTTGTCATTATCATGGACGCCGACTTCTCACATCACGTATGTCTCGAAACCGGTCGCGGAGACGCTCTCGACTGACTTGCGTATTTCAGCCCAAATTCATTCCCCAATTCATCCAGTATGTCACCCACCGCGATGCCTCCAAGTTCTTGCTAACCGCCATCGTCCCCTTCCCAGACTCCAGAAAGCCCACAACCTCGACATCGTGACAGGTACTCGATACCGCGCTACTTCAACTCCATACCTGGCCGATACGACTCCAGGCGGCGTCCATGGGTGGGATCTCAAGCGAAAGCTGGTCTCGAGAGGCGCCAACTTCCTCGCGGCAACAGTCCTCAATCCGGGAGTTAGCGACTTGACTGGAAGCTTCAGGTGCGTTTCATCATTGTTGTCCCCGGTCCCCGGTTCCCGGTCCCCGCTCACTAGCTTCCCTTAGATTATATCGGCGGCCAGTCCTCCAGCATATCATCAGCGAAACCGTTTCGAAAGGCTACGTCTTCCAGATGGAAATGATGGTTCGGGCTAGAGCACTGGGCTACACGGTTGGGGAGGTTCCCATAACATTCGTCGACCGAATCTTCGGGGAGAGCAAGCTTGGAGCTGACGAGATTGTGTCGTACCTCAAGGGAGTGTGGACACTGTTCACCACCGTATAGCGAGCCCCTCCCACATGTGATGTCATGACCTGATTTGTCAGCCCCTATATATATACGATACCCCGCACCCTACGGTGCCTTCTCTAATCCAATCCACCATCATGAGTCTTCGTCAGGGCATCCTCAAATCGAAACTCCAGAACCATCGGGGCAGGGAGCAGGAACGCGATTCGGGCGGCGACAGCGACGACGAGCTCGTCAACGTCGTCTCAGCGCCCGGCACCCCAGGAGGAACTCGTCCCTCTTCTCCCACTCGAGCCAGCGGTCGCACTGCCCGCGGACCACTATACCTTTCCTCATCGACGTCTAGCAAGAGCAAGACAGATCCCCTCCGTGCCTTCCCCACCGAAGTCTCTCAACGAATCTTCAGTCGCCTATCAATTCGTGACCTCACGAAGTGCTCTCTGGTCTGCAAGAAGTGGAATAAGAGCCAGACACTGAACTATGGTGGGTGCTTTCGNACCTCTTGATGTGCCTCGTAAGTGACGGAGATATCTAGTCTGGTTCCAACTCTACCGCAAGGAAAACTTCCACGATGAAAGCTTGCCNCCGGGCAAGTGGACGAAGAGAGAGTCCAAGCAGAATTGGGTACGTATTGACCTCACNNCNATACCCNTCCTCCNGCTCATCATNTNNTCAATCTAGCGTACNGTATACGGAAAAACNCAAAAGGAGCGTGAGCCTCCAGTTCTATCTCGCCAGTCCCGGCGAGAGTCCCGNATGGCTTCNCGNCAGCACTCCCCCACTCGCGCCCAAATCAAGGAGGANATGTGGGAGCAGGACGANATTGCGGCAGATCGTCCCGATAAGGTTGAGATGCGCGAGATGTACAAGGAGCTCGGNGGTCGGAAGGCGAAGGANAAGACNAAGCTGGGCAGGCAGGGAGGNGTCCGCGATAAAGGCGGCTGGGCCGATCTGGATGATTACAATTAGCGGCTGGCCACCTCGGAGAAATCTAGACGNATCTTGAATAAGGAATCAAGCAGGACACNTCCTGCATGTATGTAGCAATAGAATGACCAACTGTACAGTTACCTAGATGGTNAGAATCGCCGGAATGTAGAGGAATCCTTCCTCNNNNACCNCGNAGGGCGTNCCTCCCNTATCACGACCNTCTGAGCAGGATTGGCANGCNNATGNGGGGTATCAATTGGCAAGCAAGCCAGCATAGGTATATCATAGATATTTATCCTTGTAAATCCAAGCAAGACCGACNTCNCTCTGGCCNTGTTTAACGGCCGCTCGGTACCACTTCGCCGCCTCCTTCTTGTCTTTCTTGCANCCCTTGCCATTCGTTAAACAGAANGCNAGGTCCATCTGGGCGTCNGCGTCACCNAGGTCAGCAGCCATTTTNTAATANCTCTGAAGGAGGGGTAGGANGTTAGCGACNGNACGGCACNGGCNANNGNGAAGNACACNNACNAAGGCCATCTTCTGGTCCTTNGGGACNCCCCATCCNTGGAAGAANCATTGNCCAACNTCATAGATCGCAAGCACGAGCTCACTCTACANCCATNCATGNGTNCCATATTATTTGAGCAAAGCAGAGAGACCCCACTCACCCTCACGACGCTCGTGTCCTTGATGCCCCNCGCTCTGGTCGCCTCCAAGTCATCTACAGCATTCTCGGCGGCCTTCTGCAGCCATTTGAATGCCAACTTCTCGTTCTTCGCACACCCCCATCCATGTCGCAGTGTAAGCCCCCACATCAACATCCCGACACCACACCCTCCACCTTCCGTAGCACTGCGCTCGAAACACTTCGCGCTCTCATTGAGACGGTCCGCTTCGTGGTGTTCTATACCAAGGAGAAGAAAGTCAAGAGCTGTACGGGGTTCCACCGGAGCCTTCGATGTGTTGCGGTCCGGGGAAGTAGCTCCATTGTTCAGGTTGGACGAAGAAGACGATGGGCGTCGAGGAGCATGCGGGTTCATAGGGGAAGGTACTGCGAGATTACTGCTTGAGCCGTTCTTATTCCCAGAACTGCTAAATGTGCTCCCCATTGGAGACGGTATGGGGCTCTCGTAGGGATAATATGAGTAGTTCGAGTACAAGCTGTAAGCCGACTCGACTCGAGGTGCTGATGCCGGTCTCTGTTGCTGCGTACTAGACGCGGTGGGTTGATTAAACAGAGCGTCTCGAGGGGAGAGAGACGATCTTGACGTCGAATGCTGGGATGACTTGTAATTGGACATGGGTGGCGGTTGTGGTTGTGGGGGCGGTTGTGAGGAAAGAGAACTGGAATTCGTAGCAGCATATGTACTGTTCGTGTACACAGCGCTAGAAGGCGATGTTGAGCTAACCTGTGCTTGCGCAGGGTATTGTCTTGCTTGACGAGGCTGTTCCCGGCCACTGCTCCCGTCGTCGTGAACCTGATTCCGCAGGCTGGAAGGCTTGGTCTGGAATGCAGAACTGGGGGAATGAGACCGTTGTCGATTGAGGTTGCGCTGAAGAACCTGCTGTTTCTGTTCTTCCGTGTTCTGCGGAGGAGGAGGTGGCCGTGGTCGGGAAAAGTTGGCAGAACTGGGTTTGGTAACAGGTACTCGGCCAGCGGGGCGGGGGGATGCCTCCGGGTTATACTCTGACTGTGAAGGTGGTTGAGGTTGCAGTGTCGTCGATGCCGTCGAGGCTGGCGAAGAGGTCTGCTCGTGTGATGGAGCAACTGCCATTGGAGGAGATGTAGACGGCTCGTCAGCAGCGTAATACTCCTGGCCGATATCGTCAGCCCAAGCGTACGTGTTACGGTCTCCTATCTTGCCGCCAGATCCCTCAATGGTCGCGGACCCCTCTCCAGGACGGACTGTGCTCCCTGTCGCGGTACTAGCCCAAGAGTCCCTGAGGGCAGGGGCCGCAGAGTTCATGTCCTTCTGAGAGTAGACGCTGTCTTCATATGGGGCGTCATAGTGATAACGGTAGGCGATTTCGGAATCACGGTATGCATTGGATGAGCTGAAGCTCTGCACGCGACTGCTTGTCCCGCTGGCTGACGAGTCGAACAGGGATGAGTTCTCGTACGAGGAGGCTGTGGCATACGAGTCCCTTGCAAAGTGCCCGTGAAGTAGTGGTGAGTGTGGTGGTTTGAATTGGCCGTTGTTGAGTTGGTATGAGGAAGGATCGAGCTGGTTTGGGGTATCGTCGTATTGGAAAGTGATCGCCGGGGTTTGTCTCAATGGTGGGGGTTGCTGGACCCGGCGCGACGATGCTCTCCTCACAAGAGACGAGAGAGGAGATTCATGCGAGTTATGAGCCATGGCATGCTGCATAGCACTTGCGCTGGCCATGGTGAGACGGGAGAAACAAGATTCGGCATCATCAAGCTTGGAATTTCTGCTCAAGGGTCTCCCGCATCTGCTTGGCCACGGAATCTCGTTATCCCCATAGAAACTCATCGGCTATCAATAGTCCATTACATGTTAAGCAACATAACATGTACAGAGTCTATGTACGCGGTTTAGATCCCAACACGTCTACGCGGAGTCTGGGTCACTCTTGCGCCCGCACCGATGCCTGTATGTCGCGGGGTACCAGGGACAATGACCTTCTGCCGTGAAGAGGTCGAACCCTGCTGAGCTTGCTGTTGCTGCGCTCTTCTCGTTGCTCTGGGGAACACATCAGTTGGTGGAGATACATCCATGCGGCTGGGCACTCACTCTTCTCGCTGGCGAGCCATCTCTACTTCTATATCCTTCTGCTTGTTGAGCTCGCGGGACATCTGTTGATCTCCTCGCCCGTCAAAGTTCTTCTCCTTGACCGAATAGAAGACAGGTCCAAGCTCCGCTAGTAACAGTGTCAGAACGGGAGTACCCCCAGCGGAAACCAAGGACGACTCTCACCTAGCCAGTAGGGATCGATTGCTGTCACTTGGGTCATGTACTCCTTCGAAGTTAGGATGAGTTCGTGGTACACGACATAAGAAGGCGTATCTGGAGAATAGGTCAGCGACAACCGAAGACTTGAGGGGTAAACCGTAACTCACAGCCCAGGCCGTACAGAGCACTTGTTGGATGCAGATGCGTAGGCAGGCCAGAGCGGATGTTGACGAATTCTCCGATACCCTTCACGCGAGCCGCCTGGTGGAAGTAACCGGCCGTAATCGCTTTCCTACAAGGCTGTCAGTACTGTCTTCACCAAACCGAACTGTCAATACCACTCACCTCAGCACATCGAAATCGGTTCCAGCGAGATGATCTCCATCTTTTGGAACTTCATGATGTCCTCCAACTGCGCCCTCACTTCCCGTGCCTTCCTCAACAGCTTTGGGTGCAAGAAGTGCCTCATCGCCCACTCGTCGCGGAACGCATGACTCTTCCACTGGTTGAAGACGTTGAGCAGCTGTCAGATGGTCGCTTTTCCGGTACGTTGAACTTCTCCCTGGCCGCGTCGGCCTCCTCCATACGCTCCTTAGGTCTGTAGAAGACGCTAGGGACCGAAAGCATGGAGACAATCGTCAGCATCTCAGCCGAGCATTTATATTCAACGGAAGCGATGAGCATCTTTGCCATGGACGGCTCCATGGGGAACTCGGACATCTTCCGACCGACTGGTGTCAGGTCGCCATTGTTATCGAGTGCACCCAGCACCCAGAGTTGGTACATAGAGTTGAGGATATTCGCCTGTAGACCGGATCAGCGTACGGATTCAAGGTTAGAGAGTATGCGGAAATGACCTGAGGCGGTGGATCCATGAAATCAAACTCCAGAAGATTCTTGACACCCAGCGACTTGAGCAACAGAACCGTGTTTGCAAGATTCGTGCGCTGGATTTCGGGAATGGTGTTCTCGAAGAGCTCGTTGCGGTATGCCATCTCAGTGTACAGTCTATAGCAGTATCCACTTCCCGTTCGCCCCGCACGACCAGTTCTTTGGTTGGCATTGGCCTGACTGATAGGTGTGATCTGGAGGGCATCCATTCCGACTTTCGGATTGTACACCTTCAGCTTGGAGTAGCCTGCATCCACGACGTAGAGGATCCCATCAACTAGAGCATTGTTAGTGCTTGTTCAGGGAAATATAAGAGGGATGTACCAGTCAGAGAAGTTTCGGCGATGTTAGTCGCGACAATGACCTTCCGTCGACCGTCAGGTGTCGCCTCAAAGATCTTGGCTTGGAGATCTGCTGGCATCTGTGAATAGATGGGCAGCACGGCTAGTGGTGCAGGGTCGTCAAGCTGGTCAAGGCGTTCTAATCATGGTGATCAGTCTGTGGACCCGCTTCTGGAGGGCTGACACATACCTTGGACAACTTGACAGGTGACCTCAATATCCTCTTGGCCAGTCATGAAAACGAGGATATCGCCAGGTGGTAGTGAGAGGTGGATTCTGAGCACCTCCTTTACCGCAGCGTCGACGTAGTCCTCGCACGGAGATTTCGAATGGAAGGTCTCGACGGGGAAGGTACGACCTGGGATAGTGTAGCAAGGGGCATTGCCGTAGAATTTAGAGAACTGCGGGAAATACTGTCAGGATCGTCTTCCGGGGCAGTCAGCGATGACCATACCTTGTCTGCATTCATGGTAGCCGAGGTGACAATAAGCTTCAGGTCGCGTCGACGGGAGAGGATCTTCCTGAGCAAACCCATGAGTACGTCTGTACTCAGCGAACGCTCGTGAGCCTCATCAAGGATGATGACACTATAGCGATCGAGGTCTCCCTCGTTCAGGGATTCACGAAGCAGCACACCATCGGTCATATCTGCGAAACATCAGAAGGCGGAAATGCAGGGGCAACGGTAGTGAACTCACATTTGATCTTTGTATCCGCAGTAGTGCAGTCCTCGAATCGGATGGCATAACCAACAGTGCTGCCCAGTTTACACTCCATTTCCTCACTGACACGCTTGGCAACCGACATAGCGGCGACACGGCGAGGCTGAGTGCAACCAACGAGCCCATGTTGGCAATAGCCATCTTCGTAAAGGAACTGGGCCAGTTGAGTCGTCTTTCCGGACCCCGTTTCTCCCACAACAATGATGACTTTTGTTCGAGGTAGAATCAGTGCCTGTTCTGGTGACAACAGTAAGAACTAACCTTGGTTCTCTCGGATGACCTTCAAGAGCTCCTCCCTACAAGCAAACGCTGGCAGGTACTCCCTTTGTTCCTTCAACGTCCTGGTCCTTGAGAAAGAGCTGGCACCCGTCCCCGCCTTCANATGCGACGCAAACTTCGANTCGCCGCGATAAGAGTCCTCGCCCTTCTCTTTGGCTTCTTTCTCTTTACGCTCTTTCTTCCGCTATACNCGACGAAGGAAATGAAAACTNATGTGAATGTNCAATCTAGCNAGGGTGAATTGAAAGGTGGTGGACGCACCTGCTTCTTCTGCCTCTTGGTCCTTAACACCCATGATATTACCNAGCGCAGTGCCACCAAGCGCTGCAAGCTTAGCCGCTGCTTTCGCTCGTTCGGCCTGTTCCCTCTTTTCTTTGACGAGGGCACTCCCTTTCTTNGAGAAGATNGCCATGTCGCTNGTTGGGTCNNNNATAGGGTTGATGGGCTCCAGNTGCTTGGTGTACACAGTCTTACCGTCCAGGAAAGGCGGCTTGAGGTTCCGGACCATGACGTGCACAGTTGACTCGGATTCATCTTCGAAGTCTAGGTCAANCGTCTTACGGGAGGCGACACCGGAGGTCANCATTCGGTTGGCTTCCCAGAGGTCGTTNTCATGATTATACTGCGCTTGCCGTGCAGAGACTTTCTTCTNNAAACCAGGTNNCGATGAGNNAATGNCACNNGAAACNNCGANGGTNTGACTCACAGTCTGCTTCTTCGCAATTTCTGCCTGCTTGGCNATNGCCATGTCCTCATACTGAGCNAGGGGATTNTGNTCGTCGTCTCCGGCCATACCACCATCNTCNGCACCTGTNTACCACTCCCTNTCCANGTTGACCTGNTCNTCNTCCCACTCNCGCATATCAATNCCGATGGCAGCACCCTCCTCNTCNGGGCTTCCAGCNCTCGCCACTCGGGGTGTAGGAGCATCCCATCTCCTGTCCTTCGCTCTTCCCCANCCNGAGCCCTCGTCNCCTCCAGCAACACTTCTGGGCGTCGAATCCCATCCAACNTTAGGNACGCGAACACTNGGCGCATCCCGCGANCTTCCTCCCCGNGAATCGCGGTCCCTGTCATCTCTTCTACCGCCCCATTCCCTATCCCGGTTNAGCCGGCGCTGGAANTCTCCAAGTCCTTTGGGAGCATCGCCTCGGGGTTCATTCCGCACTTGGTATCCNTCTTNCNNACCTTNAGTACGGCTCAGCAAAAGGACGCGGNNCTGCTCACCTTTCTGNCNNTCTCGATTCCGCCTGTGTTCCTCGAGCTTCCTCCGTGCAGTATCTGACAATCCTCCAGGATGAGAAGGGGTCTCCTCNCCGCGCTGTCGTTGATTGGCCATNCGAGACGCAGGCAGGCTTGGAACTGAATGATCCATACACAGNGGTCAATGACACGACGTAGNGAACAACGTGTTGCGGGCGNACCTTTGAAATGAGGTTCATCTCCATTGTCTAATCTAGGTCGCTTCCTAGCTTCATCCCTATCCTTCTCTGCTGCAGCAGCGGCNCTNTTTTCTACGGCAAGCCTGTCAAGTCCCAGAACGGATGTGCGAGGTGTTGGTGGCTCCAAAGGCTTAGCTGGCTTTTTGAACGTGTGTTGCTGCAATCNGATGCNCGTCAGNATTAGAAAACNACCAAAANCGGGGAAGACNTACCAGACCNGGTCGCTGCAAGCCTCCTACTCGCACCTGCTCGGGTTGAAGAACATCGCTGTCGTGAACTGTAATCCCGGGAACCGGTTGGGACGACACGCCAGTTGCTTCCTCCTTGATATGGGTTCGAATCTCGGAATACAGTTCAAACAAGAANGAGTCTTGNAACTTGCCAAAAGATTTGACAGCTGAAGGCACTCTTCNGTGAGNCCCAAACANCGGAGCAGGTAGTGGACTACACACCTTTCATGAACTGCTCGACTGACTCGTTGTCCTGGGCCATGTTGATGACATTGCGTGCCAGAAGNTCGTTGGGNTTGACGGAAATGGCAGGGTTCAGCATCACCATCGCCCTCGACANTTTAATAGCGATCTGGTGGGTGAAATCATTGTCGTGGTGGGCGTTGGAAGCCATACAGACTGGGAGCTCGTGGTGGTCAAATGTCAAGGAGAGGTGATTATGTCACCCATCACCGGCGCCAATGTGGTTCTCTTCAGCGCCCAGACTCGTTCAACGTTACCGCGAACCGCCGACCGCCGACGTGTACCCATCATGAGGGTTTCCTATGAACTACTACAGACTCACCTGGCTNGGACTCCGGATAGCTTGCATCTCAGGCGCTCTATGGCTAGCAATCCGCCATCTTAGGNCGAAGCCNCTACCNAAGCANGGTGGTCNAGNCCNCAANCAGTCNGTAGGAGTGCTTGGGGTCTACATCGACGACTNNGACNGGTTCATCCTNTCNNTTGCGACNTCCCGCTGGGACANCGCGCTTCTTGCAAGGGGTCGNCTTTTCCNCNCGAAGNACGGTTCTGTAGANGTGGNANCATGGGATAGCCCATCGAAGCAGNCGGCTGTGGGCCTCTGGAATGCGATACGCCGNGAAGCTCAGGATCACACCGTTACCCAGGCGTTGGAGGCTCTATTTCACTTTGCTAAATGTGAGTTTTCACCCTCTGCAACGTCTTGCATCTTCTAATTCCTTGGTAGCTANGCTCCAGCTAGACAACAGCCAATTCCCGATGTACAGCTCGCTGATCCTNCCCTTCGACCTTTCGTACGNCCAGATGGAACGTGCTTTATCTCTCTCAACATCTNCCGGNCAATTCAAAAAGACCTTTGGAGTTCATTTNCACGACTTGATTCGACCTCTCGAAGGCCCTTGCAAACCAGAATACGGAAACCCTCCTTCACTCGTCTTCAACCCAGACGGATCTTCTTTCATTCTCTTTCACAGCGATAAAGGCTGCCTTCATATTCGCTCGGACAACAAAGGCCCTTCCACGGATCCTTTCGCACTCNTATCATCGTATACAAACGTAACATTGGAAGACNTCGTCTCAATTGACTTTCCTCTCCTCAAGGAAGACACGCCCATCCCCAATCCACACGTCACNCCTCCCATNCGNACTCTTTCCTTGGACACAATAGTTCAACGAGCCCCGATCGTCGCTGCAACTACNGCAGTCCAGTCGCTNACTGGAANAATGNNTCGNTCTATGGAAGACGACTTGCAAGCGTTTGTGCGGTGGCATATCCCTCTCANCCGCGACCCGGTGTTGGTATCCCTTCCTTCCTCCCCCACCTCTACCCTCGCAGATCCACATAGATTCTTGGANCACTGGGAGAANGCNTCTCANGCCAAGTTCACCACCTCCCCNGGCCAAACAAGTATCGACTTGGAATTCTACACCGTGCAAAGGTTCGGAGAGAGCTGGCCTCCCGTTCCCGGAAGTAGCAACCTCTTCGCANGTGTCCACTTNGATGGACTTTCGGAGGAAGGNGGGAGTGAAGTCCTGCTTTGGTACGANGGATTTGACGTNCAGGTCGTCGATACAGCAACNGGACGCAGGAGTAGGGCGTTCATCGGNCCTGGGAGATTCGATGAAGTGCGNTGGGAAAGTCACCGTCCCAATAGTTTCGCTTGATNGATAGTTCGAATTCATTGCCNTTTGTCCTGNANNTCTGGCNCANTCACNAACGACGTCCAGTTCTTCGTCCNNTTCTGACAACTTNACTCAAGGAAATACTACTCCCTNAGAACANGCCTCTATTNNNTATCTTGAAGGAGNTAGGTGATTAGCGATTGTACTACCNGTACGTTGACNCTGTTCCCNATNAGGCGGTACTTNGTCTTGGTCGAAACAGTCGNNGGCCAGACNAANCTNNCCTCGTCGAACGCGAAGATGCGAAGAAGCTCTGATGGAGTAAAATATCGCAACCGGAGAGGGTAGAGGAGACNNANGTCTTGGGAGATCANGAACTCGTCAAANACTTGNGTTGTCTGNGGAAATCGTAAGCCANATGGAGCCCTCAANNTGTGGATGGNNNCNATACTTACGTCCAANTCNTCTNCCTCTTGCAAAATNGACCCTGTCCGTTCGACCATGTGCGTATAGCCNCTTGTAAAACAGCAGCTTCTCTGAGACGAGGGCTTGACGATATCGAACAATCTCCCCCACTTCTGCAGGACNTTNTCGGGNACTTTCGATTGCTCATAGACATCNGCGTCCAANTACTCTGCTATCGCAGCCACCTGAACCTCNTCNGTCAGTNCTGGGATATTACGCCAGACCTTGTCTTNCTGGGGAAAGTGGGACCCTCCTCGCCTCGCGAGCATGTAGTACCTCAGTCGGGAGTTTGGTATGCCATACTGCAGCGGAGTNAACAGGAGTTCAAGGGTTTCGTAGCCCANAGATTTCAGTGCNNCGTCGAGATCACGTCGCGTTGACGAGGTCTTCACAGAGCAAGTCAACAATNNGGTCGTGNTATCGGCGATANGATGAAAGCACCTCGAAGCCAGCTACNTTCTCTACGAGTATGCATCTAGGGTGGGCATCATCTCGCGCNAGTTCAGGCAGGACAGTGTTGACAATATGAAGGAAAGATTGCGCTCGTGGATCTTGAGCACCCTTCGCNTTNGNATTNAGNACGGTGTACGGCTGGCACGAAGGGGACATNAGCCATAGATTTGCNTTGAATTNNGCAAGCTCAGCGGCCGTCAACGTCGANATGTCTTTCTAATGNCTCGTCAGAAACANGCCNAAAGTATTCAACTGCAATTAATTACTCTGTGAATGATTGNGCCGTGGTTGGCNTCGTAGACCTGGCAGGANGTCGGNTCCCAGTCAAAGGCTCTGAGAANCTCTGCATCTGGTCTGCTCCTGAGCAGTGCNTAGTGCAGCCCTCCAATGCCCGAGTAGAATTCAAGAGCGCGGATGGACGACGACATGAATGGTCCANTCTGCGGAGTTTGAAATTGTTCAACATTGGATTTGGGCGCCATCCTCTTAATTGGTCTCACCATCCTCCCTCCTCCTCCCTGCGAAACCACCTTTCAAAGAGCATCTGCGGGCCTCTNTTTTCTCTGAAATACCGGCCGACGCAATTGCAGTATCCGACCCAAGGGTANTACAAGCCCAAGTAGCGTCCCGCCTTAATTGAAAATGTCCAGCGGACATGCGCCGACCCCTCTTGTCATTAATGGACGAGCACNAACACCTCCCAATCTCTATAGTTCTGTAGGAGCNGCAAGAGTAGATGGACGTAGTGATGCCTGGCGGCCAGATTCGAGCGCGGGTCNCAGGTACGTCACTCAAATAGGTCATCTTGGATGCTCATAATGAGGGCTATCTTTCAGCTCAAATCCCAAGCAGGATGNACTTTTGCCGGCATTCTCGACGNCTCACTACAGTCATTTACCTACACCATTGAGGTACGAATAAGATGTTGAACAGAAAGTCCCGACCGCTTACGAGTTCTGAATGACGGGCTCACTTTTCGATTCGCCTCGTTGCAGCCCTTCCGATGCCAGTCGACTTTTTCATGCCACCGCCCAATTTGCCCCTCCCGACTCGCCTCTTCACCAGCAGCAAGTCTATTCGTTTCATGGCTTGGATCTATCTGACAGTGTTCAAGATCGCAACCCTCCAATGCTGCGCTAGGCAACCTTGGTCATCGAAATTCGCAAAGAAGGTGAGCGGTGCGCTGGGAAAGTGCAGCCTGTTACTGACCCACCATCAGTCTCGTTGACGAAGGGAATGCACGCACCCCACACCACCCTCAACAGGTCTTGACTCCAGACTCAAGGTAGGCAAGAAAGCTCATTCAATTTGTGATCGGGTACTCACTATCTCTCAACGTAAAGCCCACATGTATCAAGGCTGGCGTCATCACGACAGACCACCTTTGGGACACCTTCATATCAGTATGTGGCAGTTACGGCATTCTGAAAGACATACATTGACCTTTAGCGCCTCAGAACACCATCACGCTCTTTTGCTTCCCCCTCACGGTACGCCTATCCAGAGCATTCGCTGATTCCCCGCTCACCTTGGTCCGACTAGGTTGAGCCTTGATTCGTCTATTCTCAACACCCCGCCTATCTTGAACCCATCTTTCCAACCATCGTCCTCATCGCCAGAACCGCCTCCACCTTCCACCCTCTCTTCGCCCTTCCAGGCAAAGGCAACTCCCAAGCCGAGCCTTTCTCCGCCTAATTTCGACCTCCCCCTGTTGCCAGAAGCAAGCTCCTCGAATGCTACAGCGACCGCGTCTACCCAGCCTGGCGGAGAGATGGACCGTATCCACCAAGCAGCGCGAGAGGAACGCCTCTCTCAACTCAGAGAGGCAGAAGCTCGCCGTCCGGACTATCTGAAACGTTCTGCAGCCGATCCAAATGCTATGAATGAGGACGAGCGGCCTGTCGGGATCATGGAAACTCCTATTAAGGGGCGGCGAATCAAGCTTTTCCAAGAGACATCGGAAGAGAGCTTTGAGGAGAGTTTGATGGCAGGAGGCTACGGACGATACGTGAGTTTCTCATCATTGAAGGAAGAGACTGACGCTAACCTCTCCTTCAGCGAACTGCGGAGTGGGTTCGGCAGCCCCAGCCCCTTTCTTCAGTCCTCGCGGGGACGCCCAACGTCGTCCAGCAATTAGAAACAGTGCGAGAAGAGCCGCCACAACCGCCGTCCGAGAAGGAGCTGAAGAAACGGAAACGCTTGGAAGCTTTCCGCTCTTCACGGTCGGAAGGGAGCCCACGTAGCCGGCTGTTTCCTGTCGAGCTTGAGGGGAAAGGCCGAGTACTCCTCGACATTCCCAACGAACTTCCACACCACAACATACCTGAAGCCTCTCAGACTCCAGCGAAGAAGCGTTCCTCCCCCAGTAAGAGGAAAACAAAGAAAGGCAGCACCGAGGTGCTATCCAAAGACAGGCGAGGTTCTGAGCAACCTGTGAGCACTGAGGATGTCGCGAGGAAGCAGAAGCCTAATTGGCCCGATGCCGAGTTTCCTTGGAAATTGCGAACAGAGGAAAGGGAGGAAGCTGCCAAGCTGGAGGAACAAGAGCGGATGAAGATCATTGACCGCTACTTTGACGGCGACTCTGACGAAGAAGAGGAAGAATTACCGCCGGTACCCGACCCTGAGGATGAGGACCTGCCAGCCAGAACAAGGCCNCCCAATCCCTTTCTTAGNCCAGAGAAACTGCCACCNCCAAGGATGGGGCGCGGGAAGCATGTGCCNCTCCTGGCNCATCCCGAAGATCCACGCAAGTCGTTTCAGAACAAGCGTCTGATTTTTCCGACCGACCCAGGCGATGCAAGGGCAGCGCTTCTAGCTAAGCGTAGTGTTCGTGCCCTGTCATACCGCCAACAACGTCGTCAGCGTGAGATGAACGACGACGGCNGCGATGTGGAAAATCTNTGCATCTGCCATGGNAAGGACGACGGTCGGGANCTTGTTCAATGCGATGGATGTCAGACATGGTATCACCTTGAATGCCTTGGCATTCAAGATGTGGACGATCTTGGGCCNGAGGAGGATCCATGGTTCTGTCGCCGCTGTTTGCACCGCAGCCCGAGCCCGAATCCTGAGCATNCAATGGTTGTGGATGTCCCGATGATNGAGCCNACCTTTGTNCCCACCGATGAGACTCCAACNAAGCGGGCGAGTTCNTCACGACGCCACNCTTTATCCCCCAANTACCNTGCAGGACTCGCCGAATTGGCTTCCGCAGAGGATTCCGAAGACACCTACCCGCGCTCCCGCCACCCTCAGTCAAGCCTATCACCACCAGGGTCCGTCGTGGTCTGACTTCTCCAAGCAGCCATCGTCGCCAACGACTCCCAAGTCCAGTGCCCACTCTATCAGAGTCTACCCACCCACCAACACGCCTGTAGGAGCCAACTTCGACACTCATGGGTACCGCGTCGTTGAGGAATCACCATTTGACCCCACTTCCACCCCGTCAAGAGGTATCAGGTTTTCCGGTCCAGGTCCCTTCTCCACCCCCAAGAATTCGTGGGGCGTTCGTCCGGGGCCGCTCTCGTTTCAAACGCCTTCTCGCCCTAACCATCGCGACAGAGGGCATACTAGCAGAGCAAGCTTTGGTGGTCCTGGCAGTTTGAGTGCGGCACTGGATGACAATTCGCGGTCCATCACTGCGCATATAGAGAGCCTTGGATTGAAGCCTGCGCTGCATCCGATGTTGCACCCTGAAGAGTCGCCTGTGAGGAGATCGGCACCACGAAATCGCTCGAGGGATGCGAGGAGGGGGCTGGGAGAAAGCGCGGTGAATGCGGTGCCGCGACTTTTGGACGAGAGTCCTGTCATGCGGACGATGCAGGATAGGTCGGCCAGGGCCTGAGCGGTGTGAAGCGTCGATTTGCAAGTCTGATACCAGCCGTCACTTCCCGCCTTCCCGCCTTCTTGACTGTACATTCTCGAATTAGTATGTTATATGTTGTAGTATCTCTGTCGATTAGTACCTGAATGTAAATGCACACTGAATTTGAAGCTCGGCTGCGTAGTATCGTGTGACCACCAGTAGACGGCGACAAGATGCTGGTCGTATGGTGGAGGCAGCTGCGGACCTCTTCCGCGTTTAGGCTATGGAAGGCTTTCGAAATGCGCACAAGCCACGTAGTGAGAGGATGGATGGGTGGGACGCGTCGCGTGTTGGTGACGCGACACGCGTTTTGCGCCTGGGGGAGCCATTTTGAAGGGCATAATGGATTCGCCTTGCCGTATCTACGTCTTGCAACGACTCCTTTCCGCCAGGTTGACCATAGGGGCGGTCTGACTTGGTTGTAGAAGGACAATTGCTCGAAAGTCGTGTCGGCCAAAGGGTTGGCGTGACAGACTAGCGTGACCGAATGTGCTGACCTGTGTGACAGGCGCGACAATGCGTGACAGACGCGCCTTCGCTGTCTTCCACGACGACGACGACGATTCTCATGGCCAGCTCCAAACTCGCGCCCATCGATAGGCTACGCGTTGCGGTTGTGAGTGGGCGAATCGACTGGTGCACGTTCGTCGATGACCATAAGGCTCACCATGGTCTAGGCATTGATCGCAATAAAATACAAGCCGCCTTCGCAGTCTTTTCCATGTGCGTCCTTCCACGTTTTCCTCGCGTACGACCCGTTCTCCGGATAGTTTTTGACGACACACCGCCTCTGTTTTCCCGATGCCCGATTCCCTCCGCTTTCACGCGCATATTTACATTTTTGTAGCATATGCGCTCGACCTCCGAGCTGCATTCAGCGATCGGCCTTCTGCTGCGGAGAATTTGACCTCGGAGTTGGGTATGGTCCAAGACCACCCACCGCATTCAATCGATGCGCCCGGAAGTCAGCCTGACAGCGATCGGTCATGGAGGGTGCACGCTTTATTTTTGGAGAAAGAGACTGCATGGCTGAAGGCTCAACTTGAGGCCGAGCGCGTTAGTAAGTTGCTGAGTGGCTGGATCACCCCTTCTCTTCGCTCCATTTCCCCCACTTCCTCCTTCGGCTCTCTTCCTGCTTCTTTTGGGCCATGGCTGCTTGATGGCGCCCCCATTTTTCGCTACCATTTTCATCACCCGGCGCTTGTCATTCTTTTAGCGCCCTTCCTCTCTTTTCCTCTTGTGGTCACAGAGTGTGACAATCGTACCTGGCGATCTGACTTGCCTCTTTTTTCGATCGTCGCTGCTTCGGTAACAGAAAATGCTACGTTGGTGGCGACGGCTATCGCAGCGCATCCCCCGGACAAACTCGAGAATGCTGGCCCTTTGTCACAGCCAGGCAGCGGGGGCAGCGCCGCTACAGGTNCCACCCCGATGGAACTTCAGCNACCGCCTGCCTCGCTGGACGTTGCCCCCGGGAATAACAGTAANAGCGNCAACAATGGGAGTGGGAGCAAAAAGAAAGTCAGAAAGAANGGGAAGCAGCAGCAACAANCTCAACAGCCGAACCAGCACATGCAGCAGCCGCAACAGGCCCAAGCACCCGGGCAAACAATACCCGGCGCCCTCACCCAATCACAGACGTTGGCTTTCATGAAGNTGCTGCCGATGAATGATTGTGGTAAGCGCCCGCTATCATTTTGGTTNATTGAAATTGCGTCCGTGTCATGCCGGAATAANCTAACTGCGAGCGCTAGGACCTCAATCAGCGTCTCTTTCGCCACTTGCTGCAGTCGATCAGCTCTCCCAGTTGGTTGATCGGATATCCTCTTCGAAACTGGGTCACAGAACGTCAAGGTCAAGCCGCGAATATGGCNTGGCGAACTCGAGTGGTGGAGGCCTGCAGTTACTGGCCGCTTCAGTGACGGTAGCGGTTGGTGCGATCGCCATGGAACTCGGTTCAGTTATGCGTTCAAGTCTTGACTGCGGTTGGACAGAGGGATCCTTGAAAGTCCTCGACATCTACGCAGTTGTGCTCCATTCTGTCATAACATCTATCCTTCCACTCTTCGAGGAGGCCTCCGGTNNNTCNANNNCCCTNCNNTNAANCGNGAGCT
>JANDKE010000161.1:0-14994 GCA_027627275.1 Coprinellus aureogranulatus | reverse complement strand
CCNGNNNCNNNGAAGACCTGGACCTCTGCCTGAATGCATTATCTAAACGTATCATCCAGCCTTGCATTCGCTCATTTACGCCCCTCTCCATCCAATACCTGCGACAAATAATGAAAGGAAATGCAATGGATGCTCGCCCTCACCTGCTATCACTGCTAAAGAAATTGTTCTCTGCCCTCTTTTCAGCTCCACAGGTTCCACCTCAGCAACAATCTATTGTCTTGCCGCTAATCGGCACGCTGAAGATGGGCCTTTTACTTGACACCTTGGCGGAGCTAGACAGAACTCTGTTTCAGGAAGAGCTCCCATATCCAGGCCTAGGTTCTACTACGGTCAACAGTGGACCTCCGGACTCCCTAGNGGCCATCTGGGACTCTTCGGAACTGNCACCACCCTCTCGATCGTCTAACTCTGTTGGTGAATCCGAGAAGATGCTTCTGCACGACAAGACTACGGCTTCTTCACCGACCCCGAANCCACAACCGAGCGCTCAAACGAAAGGGCCCTTGGCCACTTACGAGACGTACCTTGCCAAAAAGGACGGTGTCTGGTTTCTCTGTGCGATTCTCCATCTATTGTCCACGAGTTCCAGTTCCGCTGGGACTTCTTCCTTCCCTAAGCAGTCTACGTCCTTCTCTTCCCCGTCTTCGTTACCANCGTCATCAGCGCCTGGGCTATCGGATCGCGGCTCTACTCAGGACGATGGCCTGCGATCAACGGGATATTNGGGTGAGACTTACGAGCGTATGAGAGAGGCGGTGGTGGATGGGACACTTAGGCTCCTCAGTCAATGTGGGAAGGTGTGCAGGGAGAGTGCGGGGGACTGGCATGCGGATAGCGATGAGGATCGCACTAGTATCAGCGAAGGAGANGTGCCTACCGTGCTAAGGCCAGGGACAACGTCGAAGACTGTCACCAAAACGGCCTCATATGTTTCCCGAACGCCAGATCCGGAAGCGACTGACGTTTCTACGACCAGCGTCAAAGTGGCGGAAGGTTCTCAAGCGGGGAGCGGAAGGGGGATAGATGACGCGGAGTATACTATGATACTTGGAGCAGCGGAGAGGGTCTTGCTGGTCTACGCTTGATCTGCTAGATTTCCAACAGCCTGCTTTTGGCGCAGGGATCTGTATTCCTTGGTCTTGCCCATTCCAGTGACGGTACGCTGTGTCTCGACTTCGGGCTTCGTAACGCCGCCTGCGTCTCCTGCAGAGTCTCACCTTTGTGGTCTACCTGACCTTTCATCTATCCCCGNGTTGGTCAATGTTGCTGCATCGTTCACACCTGATCTCGCGAAACTCTCGATCCCCTCCCAACTGCTTCTAAGCTTGTTCCACCTAACTCGTATAATTTATGACAGGACCAGCTCACCATTCACGCCGCTATCCTGCAATTGGCCCTTTCTCTTGGGATTGGGATTAGCTCGGCTCAATCATGTATGCCAGTGCCAATTCTCGTTCGTCTTACGATGTGTACATTCTTCTATTCTTGGTGGGCGCTCTCATGCCTGCTTCCCCGAGAAGGATGGGTCTTCGCACAAGTATGTCGGCGTCCAAAGACGTTAACGTCATCCACTCTACTCTCGTGGGCGAGGATCCAGTTGTTTACTTGGACCATCCGATGTGGGATATCTATCAATGATGGCTTGACTTCGACCTCCAACAACCTTGACGCCTCTAAGGTGGGGCAAANGAAGACGCCCATATGACGGTATGAGGGGGTGTGNTTAGGGTTTGAAACTGCAAATTTTGTTGTGGATCAGTCCCAGGGCTGTCCATGTAACCCTGGCTACGCNGATATCCTGTCTCCCATGCTTGCTTTGATATCTCACCCCCGGTCTTTGATATGTATGGATGATCCTTGAGTCCATTTTCGGGTGGGCCTGCTCAAGTGCCTTCGCCTCTCACATAACCTTCAACAGCTTTTCCTTCCCCGCCATTAATGTCCGTTGTTCTTGGGATGTTAAAGGGAAACACATCAATCAGTATCAGGGCGATACGCTCGAGTGTTAGGGCTGCCTGGGGAAGAGCGGCTTGAGCGGGGGCTTGCTTGGATGTCACACTTCGATCCTAAAGCTGCATCCTGTCCTGCGGATTCGCTTAATTAGGTTGTTACTTTATGGGTGTGTGACGTCTAAGTCCTTATCAGTGCACGATGATCCTTCTCGGGACTCGCAGAACTAAGCACAAGTGGGGGCTGCGTGGTCTAAAATGTTAACTGTGTTCTGTAGATGGTGATAGTGAGAGGGTGGGTAAGGCTAATCGGTGTCTCCCTTTGCTTTGATTCCTTAATAAGCCACAAAACGCTGTACAAATGAACTTCCACCGCACTACACTCTGTTGTAGTCCGGTATAGACATTGTAATAGATTCTCCCAAATCAAACCAGACCGCGGAGAAATGGGTGGGTCCGAGATATCCTCGTGCCTTCCGCCAGTGCGTCGACCTTTCTTTTCCTTCAAGGCTTCAAGTGTACGTAACTTCGCCTGGCTAAGTTACTTGTCCAGAACGAGTAACCTCTGTGGCTGATCAGTGACAAGCAGTTGTACTTGCCCGGTGTTCTNGATGGTCAGTCATCGACCTGCTTAGACTGGCTCAGATATTCGACGGGTGAACTNACTGGTGTCAACTACCGTTTTTTGGGCNTCAGGCCTTTAAGTCCGGGGTCGTACCTTGACCTGTGGCAGAGAAGGTCTANGGTTAGCCTAGTGTCATGACGTCGGTGTGCCAGATTATACGAATCNTAAATGAATCTGCCAATTCATANCTGTAACCTCTTGAGAGTGTCATGATNAACTGGNGTTGTTGACGCACTCTCTCCGTAGCACCGAGGCGGTTTNGTCGGGTACACGCAAAGAAGTGAGTTGCTTGCGAGTTGAGGGAGTCTAGGCGCCCGCCGATGACAATGGGTCGAATCCAAGAAGCCCTGAGCANAAGGGCGNCGTCCCCTAGAGATAAAAACTTCCCGAAATCTACTAACCTTGNGTGTGAATGAATCTCGATTGAATCTTATCTCTGTGACTATTATCTACACATGACGTCCCATCTCTGTCTGCGTCCCAATTTCCCCTCGCTGGTGGCGCAACCTGTATCATCCACCACTACGATCGCATTCCGAGGTTCTAGAGTTGCGCATAATTAGGTNTCTCCCTTATAGTGGTAAAAGATAGGNNCAGCGCGCCGCAGGCCTGTCCTTTGTAATGCAACCCCGCTAGGTTGTTACTGGACCTGAGCTTGGGAGCTATCCCGCATTCAGGCGTTAGCAATTCAATGAGCCATCGCGCAGCTTGCACAATGACAGCCACGTTTCCTTTCTGAGCTNTATCTCANCTACGAACGCCGGGGGCCTCCAATATCTAACCCGCGGACCCGTGAGNGGTGAAAGTGTCGATACAGTTTNCAAGCAGGAGCNGCGAAGGCATGCTGCAGGACACGAGGCACTTCTTACTTCCCATTCCTCTGAGTTCGGTCGACCCCGTGTGGCTAGGAATGCATGCGNACGGGATAAACGGACCATTTCAGGTCCAACTGACCTTAGCGGAAGCAAATTGGATCGGAATTGGCNCCTCCACGGCGCCATAAAACAAAGNCGGAACCGCTGGAACCCACNTTCTTTGTAACTGTGCTCTGCCTCCGCCTCCCAAAGAAAAAGNACAATTAGTNTTTCTTTATTCAAGACGGCGTCATTNNCTTACCNAAAGCTAGGGGTTGTGGGCGTTGGTGTGACCGCAAACTGCTCTCCATAAATAGGGGCTTTCGGCTAACTAGCGACGGGCGCTTGACTTAGTTGATCCCTTGATCAATCGGGNGAGGACTGGTATTGTCGGGCTGCCTGGCATATACAGTCAATTGTATTTTGAAATGAATGAGGTATTGTTCCAAGGCACCAGATAACCAAGCACCAAAGCCCAAGCCGCTCNAAAGAGAGCGTGACATTCGACCGATTGCTGAACCACGGGAANCCTGCGCTCAGTGCTTCGCCATCGCCTCNTGTTGTTGATCCTGAAGGTCCGCGTAAACAAGCCCGGAGATTGGCATCGCAGTACAGGTACAGGGGCCCTTCTCGAGAGCTGAAGGTCCTGGAAGGAGCGTTGACCATTCACAGCCCCGTCTTCTTTCAACCCACCTTCTTTTNCAACTCCGTCGCCTCGTGTTTCCGGTCATGGCGGGACGGGGAGGTTAACATCTTAGCAACCTGACTCCGGCGCTTAGCAGACCAGGGATAAGCGGCAACGGTGTACACAGGGCGCAGCCACTNGTCGTAGGTNGAAAGGAACAGGAACCTATATATGTTNACCCTTTTACAGCCCAGTATTTCGACCGCTCACTCTACGCGCCTCGTGTATGTGACGCACGCGGGGAGCTGGGGAAGTGGGGTAGGTGGATATTCATCTCGGCTAACTACGTATCTNTGTGCTGTGCTTCAAAGCGGGCGCTTAGNTGTGCTGTACCGGCACCTGGGTGAAGATAGCCGGATGTGGATGANTGCGGATGGATGCGCAGGCCGGGATGCTAGGATGGAACTTGGGAAGGCACATTCTGCTTCTGGTCTAAACCCTATCCCGACGGCACGCACCAAGAATTCTACNTCCATNGACTGCCCTGATTACACGTCCNTGTGTAGGGTAGCATGTGGAATCTGGTCGCCACTCTGTATGTAACAGCCTCAGGTCTGACGTNGAGAGAGAAGAAGCGTGCCATCGAAGGGAGTTGGAAGGAGATGCATGGGAGTCGAAGGAAGGTCNAGAGGCCNNNGGGGTAACGAGTCAAAAGAGGGGTGGAGGAAAGGCACTCCCANCACCATGTCACACTCTCTCGTATCAGGNAAGATGAGGGCAAAGTAGTGGGGTTGTGGATTAAGCCTCAACACGAGGCAGGGACCNCAAGGAATCTGCTNNNNTACCGGGAATCACTGTGACTGATCTATTGCTCAGGAAGGTTCCAACAGTGAAAGACCTTTTCTTTTCTCTCCGAGCATCACAACCCNAGTTTGTAGNTGCCAACCTTGANTTCACCCGCCCGATAAAGCACCCTTGAACAGACCTTCAACCGAGGCAGTGGCGGAAATTAGGGAGGGTGCGAACGCGATTGGCGGGATTAGACGGTNATACGACGCGCGCACCTTGNACAAGAAGGGGAAATGAGGCGATAGACGCGGATTAGATTTTGTGATAGACGCGGNTAGCGTACCTNCAATTTGTCGAATGGATAGATAGAAGCGATATCCGAATGCNANGCANAGATAGGAACCCGAAGGTACTCTATTTCTTTCAGCGTTTGTCNGATTGTCAAAATAAAGNAANACAGATNCTTTGTACGGCCATTTACCATCGATAGGATAATNAACGGTCCGAAGTAAATACCCACAGAAGAGCCTACTCCAAANACGGCCTCCCTNCTCCCTCCTTTCACGCGAACTTCCCACCTTGGCATGTAAAATTCGAAGAGTGTGAATGCTTGTCTTGGGTTCTTCAANGCCATTCTTGACATCCGACACACGCGTGGCAGTTGACAGAAACATTCGAGGGTGCGTGACATACCATTAACGATTTACGGCCGGGCATAGGACCCCGAATACCAATTACGAGTTGATTAGTTACTCATAATGGGTAGGACCCTGCAAACAAGAAGAGGCAAGCGAACCACCCCGCCAAGGTGCATAGATACCCAATGACAAGCATAGNACGCTGTCCAGCTTATCAGTGCGTTATCGGGCTCTCCAAAGAGGGACGAGTAGACGAGGCGTTCGACGAGCGCATCAGGATTGACGTTGATGGTTGTGGGCGCCTATCCAATAAATCAAGGGTCCTGGTTGCCCGCGGAAAAGTGGNGGGAAACCGTCCCGATNTTTCCGGAGTTGTTCGGTCCTGTNCAATGATANTACNATTGNAGGCAGCTACCGTTCGATCGNGGTGGGNCNAATGAACGAAGNAACTTGAAAGAAGGNAGGTGGGGTACANAGAATGNTTCCCNTTCTCCCCCTGGTGCCGTTCGAGCCGCCCGTTCATTTATTTAGGAACCACCTCGCTCCACGAGACNTGCTAAAGTGCTTTGTTCCCATGGCATCTAAGTATNNAGCTATGACGCCCATACAAAAGTAAGCTAACATTCATTTCAAGGTCTATAGCNAATATCAAAGCGAATATGAGTTTTCAATTGACACTCATACGTGTCAGGATCAATAGACGGGTACCTAGTACTTAGGGTACGCACTTATGAATGAACGCTAGCTGATAGGNNGAATGGTCGTCCANTAGACATTCAAGGTGTGCANGGGCGAGCGCGGAGAAGGAAGAGAGAAGTGGTGATAGATGCAATGCTTCTCTCGAGGTAGGCATCACGTCGCNCACGCTCNCCGTCATTCAAACCCTAGATGAATGAAATTGGAGCACNCCCAAACAAGGNTGTCCATATGTACCTGTATGGACGCTTTCGTTCATCGCTCACCGTAAGTCCACTNGCTTCAACTTTCCTTTTTCCTTAGACCCTCTCCTCCNCTGCCACCACTGNCATGTCGTACACCCGCCCACCCACGTTCATCTCCAATTCATCCATCTCCCATCTCCATTAAACCGTTCACTTCACTCATGCCAGCACAAAACGGTAATTAAAACAAGGGTGGAAACGTGGTTAACAGCAGTGACGAGAACTAACGACAGTTCGTGCAGGGTCGCTCAAATGATCCCGCTCGATCGTGATGCCGTGGCTGCGGCGTGGTCGTTCTGTGTGCATATTTCCTCACAGTCCACGGCGATTGTGAGTTGGCGGTANATNTTGAAGGAAAGAGCATTCCAAATCGAAATCGAAAGNNANTTGCGGAGTGGGGTAGGTACGACCAGGGGAAGGTTCCTTGGAGACGCGGCGAACGCCGAGCGGGATGATCAATCCTAACTGCAACCAGGAGACTCGACCCTGCACGTCCAGCGGCGCCGNCCTGTCATCTTGCTCGCTCCTGCCAGTGTGGTGCGGGGATGGGGTACGTCGTTCCCCACGCACTCCAAGGGCGGCTTACGAGGCAGGGGGACAAGGCCGTCGACGCTACCTTAATAACCACCCAATCCGGAAACCAGCATTCGTCGTCGCGCCGGGTTGCTTCCAGTGGGCGCTAAGCCCCGCTGGGAATGATGCGGCGTCCGAGTCTGCTGGCGGGGAGGGGAGAGCCTAGAAGAGGTAAAGTCGGATTTACGAGAACGTACCTGGCGTTCCTCGGGGCTGCTTTTCCTTATTCCTTATGCTTTTGACAGGGAACAGGCACGAGGACAGGGTGCGTTAGTCCGGAATTCGGTACGGTGATGTCGCCACGAACAATCGCCAGCGCATAGAAGGCATGTAGGCGCAGCTGGAAGAAGAGCGAGAAAGGAAAGAATGTCGGGACTCGGGTGTGTATCAGTGACACGCACTGCGGCGCTCGAAATAGCCTTGCCTCTGCCTGCTGCCGCCCAAGACACGCTGTAGATGTGACGAGAACCAACAATTGAAACAACCGTCCGGCGACTTTTGCTGTTTCTTAACAGCATCCCGAACGCGAGAGTCTTGACACGCTTTAGCAATTCGCTTCACGCTGCCGTGGGTGCCCACAATAACCCTGCCTCGCCTCCTGCATCTTACCGCCCAAGGCACCCTACCCTGTATCGATCAAAAGGACCGTCGGGCAGCCCTTACTCTTTCTTAACAGCATCCCGAACACGAGTTACGGGTATACCGGTACGATCCAGAACGTAACGTTACCCACCCCATCCCAAGCCCTTCCTTCCTTCCTTCTATCCTACTTCCTACGTACCAATCCTCGAAAGCCTATGTTTGGACCTACCGCCGCCAAGCCGTGTCTGTGTCGGACGGCCAAGTGGGTTCAAGTCGCGGCGACAGAAGGAAGGCCTTCTACTAAGAAAAGGCTGGTCAGTATAATGAAGGTGAGATTCAGAAGACCTTCGCGTGACAAGAACGAATGAGTCGAAACTGCGCGTTCGGGTCAACGCCAGACCTAAGGATATCATCATCAGTCCTAGACATCTAGACTCTCTCTCTCCCTTCAAGTGACAGTGGCACGGGACCAACCTGTACAGCGCCCACCGTCTGATCTCGACTAGTACTACTGGGTCACGTAGCGCTGGCGTCAAGACAAGCGGAAGGAGCCTCAACATGCCTGCCTGCCTGCCTGTCAAGTGATTCAAATCGATAATCAGAAAGAGCACCTAGTAGTGAGAAGAAGAGGCGGCGGGAATTGAGAGGTGCATCTCCAATCCACTCGAGGATACTATCTGATATGAAGGTGAGAAAAGCCTGCATCTGCGTAGTAGGCATATGAGCGCGCACGCCGCCCAGGCGCCTGACGAGAGCCAATAAATGGGGTATAGCTCTCGTAGAACAGGGATAACAGGAGCTAGCGACATACAGTATTAGCGCCTTGATACCCGTTTGTCGTGNAGATGACCAAAGGAAAAGGGGACGAGGGAAAGGTGAAACATTGCAGGGGGTAAGGGGAAAGGGGGGCTGACCGTACGGTAAGGCGGTAGCGTGTGGCCAGGCAAGTGTGTGAGTGCGGGCTGAGGCCTGAGGATGAATCGGGACTTGCTTAAGGGCGACGGTGAAGGCCCGGGGGGTCTGGGCGGCATGAAGATCTTGGACGTTGAAGCCAAAGTGGAAGCCATCAACCTCGCACGGCTCCAACGATTTTTGAACTATGAGAATCGCCCAAGGTGGGCAGCGCCAATCGACTTCCTCATGGCAAAAAACATACCAATGCAACACGGAGTAAGGGATCCCCTTAGTGCGGTTCAGACTTTTCTACAGACATGGCAACCAGCCAAGCAGGCTGCGAAAAGTGCGATTCCTGGAATAATGAGATCCATGCTCAAGTCGGCATCAAAGTATGGAGTACGGGCGTGGACAAACCATCCATCCGAAAGAGTAAAACGGGATATGCCTGTATGGTTTCATATCGCCTCGAAGAAAACACCAGCCACATCAGGTGGAAACGGCTTCTGGCATAATTGCCAGAGGAACCACCACAAGATTCGGACAGTGGGACAAATGTTTGATTTTATACGAGAAGAGGGGGAACACACAACTAGCCCACTTTGCAATTGCCAGCACTGTGATGGACACCGGCGGTCCGGATGCCTCGATCCCGTTCGCTGCAGACACCATGCTAAGATACAAGGTGCCAACGAGTGGCGAAAGCCCGCTACCGCTGCCATTCGTAGTTGCCACTCCTATTTCAACCGTTCCTTGTATTTACAAGTGATACAACCCAATAAATTGATTGGGACATTTGCTATTCTCGCAACGCAAGGCATATCTTGTCAATGCAGTTGAATTCCAAGCATCTTCCCTTATCTCTTCCACCCTCTCAACATTCCATATCGGTCCATCCCGTAGCAGTGTAATCCTGGCCCGTTCATGCTTGTACTGGTTTCGCTTCGATGCAGGACAGCGCCATCCACAAGGTCGAGTGTAGTTATGGTTCCCCTTTCTTGGCAGCAACGCTCCCGGTGGTGGCCCCGACACATCGAACTCCCAACGCCCGTTCATAATCGCCCCACGAATTGCCGTCAACGTTGGAAAAAAGTCGAAGATGGCAGAACCCGTCATCATGTACGTTTGGGTGCTGAATGGTGCGCTCAGAACTGTGTTGATGATGTTTCCATTCGACTGAGAGATGGTGATGGTTGGCGCCTGCGGGCTCTCAGCTTTTGTTTTACAAGCGTCGTGTTGCACTCACATGTCCGTTATCCTCTACCGTTCGCCTTACGACCATCCTCAACATCACCGTATTTTCGAAGGCGTTCGGAATTCGGGTCACCAACCCGAACTTGTAACCCGTATACCTTTGCAGCCAGTGCAAAACCGTCCCAAAATGAAACGGTTTCGTAACGACATTGAGGTTTCCCCCATGCATCGGAACCGGAGTTGCGGCGTACCAGTCCTCTGCGTTCGATTCCAGCAAGTCTCTCACCACCCGACCCACCACCACTGCGTCGAACTCGTACAGCATGTTCATGAACCCGTCTGCCAAGTCCTTCGTCGGAAACCATGGTGCCAAAGCTTCTCGTATTCTCCTCGTCATTTCTGCATGCGCCGCTTCCCTTCCAAAGACTGAGGTATGTGCATAGTTGACCAGGTCGTCCCAGTCCACCATTTCAAGATAAATGAGAGCCAGTTCCAGACAGTGAAAGACGACATCTCCTTGGGCCAAACTCGTGAGTCTTCTCCTCTTCTTCGGTCGAAGAGTTGGCGCCATTGGTGCGGGTAGATTTCATCTAATATCTGTTCAATTCGCTCTTAAATGCTTGCACTGAAACACATACCGTCATGCTCACGGTCTCTTCCCGTCATGAATCGTCATCCTCCTCCAATCCAAACCACAGGTTTGAGTTCTCGGCGCAGCGTACGGTCCCTTTCGGCCTCAGGTCAGAGTTTGCCTTTGTTTCTTTTTGATCGCCTATCAATTCTCCAAACAGGGGCGTACCGGCCTCTTCTCGATCTCTTTCAGTCCCATTCATCTACCATGGCCAACGCTTTTCCATTCCTTGAACTTGGGTTTGGACAAGATCACGTTTGGATTGAAGAGTTCTCTAAAGCACATGTTTCCCCCATGTGCGATCATGGTTCGCGCGCTGGCATTCCTCGTCCCCTTTTTTTGGCAGGACGTGCCGTGTCTCTCCGCAACGCGGACATAGACTGTGTTCGTGCTCTACCTTCTCTGGAATCATTCTGACTCGCCTTAGGCGCCCGAGTGTTTCTCTACTCAAATGATTTTGATATAGAGATCATGAATTCCCTCGGAGATTTCTACTGTCCCGTTTCCGTTCGTGACCCTTGCTCCCGTTCTCTGGAAGAATTAGAGCGGTATGTTGCACGCCTTTTCGGTGAGTTTTCTTCCGCGTTACATCGGCTTTGGTTTACGTTTTTAGATGAACCCGGACCCCATCTTACCTGCCCCTTCGTTCGTCGCGGTCAAAGTCATCGCCCCACTGTGTATGAGGTTGAAACCGACGTCGTCTTCTTCCGCACACCCGTGCCTCATTCTCAGCCCATACCCGCCCTCCACCCATCCAGCTCGTCGCCATACACGCCTTGCTTCCAGAAAGACGTTAAGGTGTTTGATGATACTGGTTCCCTCATACCCTACGCGTGTTTAGCGCAGCATTTTCATGTGCGTAGAGAGGTTACCTTACAGGTCATTCCTTACTGGTACGGCTTTTGATTTTCGCCGCCTTTTCGCTGCTAAACACGACACAGTGAAAATACGGCCGAAAGCCGCAATGTACGGCTTATGCTTGTCGCGCTGTGGTGCAGTCCCGCCGCTTTTCTTGGCGATAGTGGTGTTTAAAGGTGCCACGTCCTGTTCTTAGAATCGCTTCACCATTTGAATCTTTCCTTGATTTCCTGATCAGGTCTAGCTTGTTCTGCTACCGTCTGTTCGCCGAACCCATTCTGTATTAAACGTGTTCGCCGCATTGATTCTCTCATCTTTCTTCCCACCGTTTGTTCTCTACCCATGGATAATTCATACGCATTTTACACTGTGGGATCATCCCCCGACCAAGTCTTGCTCAAGGAGATCGAGAAGCCTTCCTCGCCGCCACTCCGCGTCGATCCCGGCTGTCGCTCCTCACCCCCACGTTCCCTATTCCTTGCTGGACGTATCAATGCCGCACGCAATACTGGAATAAACACGGTTAGCTTGTAGTTTCTGTCTCTGTTGACCTACTCATCTCCTTAGGTGCCAGATTGCTTCGAAGCCCAAGTTTATTTCGATCTCGAGCTCATGAACTCTGTTGGAATATTTACCTGTCCGCCGCCATTGCAAGATCGTTGCGCTGCTTCCCTCGACGTCTTGAAGGCTTATGTTGATTCGCTCGCTCGTACGTCTACTAATACCATCTTAGCCACTGTTTCTCACCGTTCCCAGACGACGGAAGGTCTTATGTTCACATCCCGTTTGTCAACAAGGGCCGAAGTCACCGTCCCACAGTGTACGAAGTCGAAACCGACACCATCTTCTTTCGTGAAAAGATTCCTCAGTCTGTCCTCGTTCCCGCCATTGAAGAACCACGCGCAAGCACTCTTACGCCGGTATACCGAAAGGACGTTAAAGTGTTCGATTGCAATCATCGTCTCGTCGAGTACAAAGATTTACAAGCACATTTCAATATTCGTCGCGATGCTGTTTTGCAGGTTATACCGTACTGGTTCGAACGTCTTCCTTTCCATCGCTTCATATCTGAACCATTCCCTCAGTGAATCCTCTGGCTTCTACCGATATATTCGCCTCATTCTCGTCGCTATGTGGTGTTCTACCTGAACTTGGTCAGTTTCAAATCAGCAATCGTTTACGGACGTCTTACTCACGACCGTTTCAGTTTTCTCTCTCGAACGCCTTTGAATGCACGACCCTGTTCACGCTTATGCCATTCGTGGTCAAGCGACACCCTCCCATTCCTGGCCGCTCGAATTCTCCCATCTCGGCACTTCTCCCAAGCATCGCTCGTTCTCGCACCTCCTCCAGTTGTAACCTTTTGTACGGCCTCGGGTTTTCGTCGACATCTATGTTGTATTTCAGCGCCCTCTCCTGGAATCCACGTTTCCCCTCACCATTGAATCGCGGGTTCGTTTTTCGCAGGTCGTCATCGTCGAGTGAGCCACTTGGCAACAAGACCCCTTGCATCTTTATATCCGCCTTTCGTTGGAGAACATGAGACTCTGCGGAGCGAATTGTGTGACGCTCTACCGCTGCTGCGTTCGTTCACGACGCGGTGCAGTGCATCCCATTGCACATGTACATGATGTCATTCAAAGGCGCTTACGTCCCAACCTGTTAAGCGCCGAGACTGGCAGAGATGATCTTTTCAATTCTGCGTATAGAACATCACGTCTACTGTTCCCCCGAATCTATTTACTACAAGATGCTATTTCCTGATTCACCCAGCCATGCTTCTAAAGTAGATGCATCGTCGATTATAGCAACGTTGCATGAAACGAATCGGCAAAACTGTCTCCTTTACTTCCCTCATAAAGTGTTCGTTCTCCTCGTCCCCCGTCCACTTGACCATCTCAGGACTGCTGATGAACGGTTGATTCGACGGCCTTGCAGGGCAAGCTCTCCCACACGCACGAATAGACAACCCTTGTTTCGCGCAGGTAACCCAGTGCGAGATGGGGTTAACAGTTGAGGCCGAAGTGCGAGCGCCTGAGCGCAGTTCTTGGTGAGACTTGTAATGATGCGGAAAGAAATTGACGACGAAGTTGTTTGTGATGATGGATGTGGTGTGTGAAGAGGGTGCACTCAGAGCCGTGTCCACCGCGTTCGTCTTCATGAGCGACACTCGAATGACCGGTCGTCGCTGTAAAGAAGGTCGATGGGCAGTTTCAATCGTTAGAATCGAGTTACGCACCATATCCCGTACCATATACCTCGGTTCCTTGTGCTGAACCGTCCACGCCTCCGAAATGTGATCCTTGTATGCGTAAGGCACTGGCTGCGGCTGCAAGGCGTCGAAGCCGTGGTCTCGGAACCACTGGTTGACGTTCAGGATGAATGGACCAGGCACTACCATATGTAACTCGAATGTCTTCGTCTTCAGCGTCTCCGCCCAGAACTGCGTTTCCACCAAAGCAACCAAGCGATCTACGGGCGGTTGGTTCATGTTGACCAGTCGAAAAGGGACGTCGCCCATGATTGCGATACTGCCAATCTTCATGAGCGCGAGGAACTCTCTGAAGGCGAAGTTCGGAATGAAGTGGTAAAGGAGCCATTTGAACTTGTCCCTAATCACAAAGGGAACCACGGCGCGGGCGGTACGACAGAGTTGCAAAACGGTACGGATGTCGTCCCATGTCAGGTAGCTCAGGGCGGCGTTTGCGACCTCGACGCAGTTGAAGAATCGAAGATAGGCAGGTATGGTGGACATTGCGTAGAACTGAAGGAATTTGGAAGGAATTTGAAACCGTCCCATCCGCCGAATAAATCTGAAGGAAGGATCTGAGCGAGATCGTCACGAATTCATCAGTATTACCATGCCGCGAGACCTGTTTGAAATTTCTGTCAGCATTTGGAGTATTTAGTATCCACCGACTTCGATACTCACCTCACTTGGTTCGCGTATCGCCCTGTTTCGTCTTGCAGCTCCATGTCGCTCAACCAACTCCCAAACTTCAAGTTCCAGCTGGGATCCGGCACCAATGACGTTTGGCTCGAACTTTTGGCCAGCAAGCATTTCGAGCCTCTCACTGCAGACCGCGACTCGGGTACTCCGGAAGCGGTTTGCTTTGTGGGGAAGGTACTGATCATGTCTGGCACTGACATCGCCAACGTAAGTGCCCATGTCATCTTGAAGATTGCGCCAAACTCACGCTTCCCTGAATCGCAGTCTCCCGATTGCTTCAGCTCCAGTCTCAAGGTTGTCGTTGAGGTCATGTCGCCGTCCGGGGATTGTGTGTGTCCACCGGAGTTCATTGCCTTGTCGAAAGCGTCATATGCCCGCATTCAACAGCTGGTTGACGCCAATTTGAGTATGTGGAGCTTCTCGCTTCGACGAAATTGCTTACCTGTTGGCAGTCATGCACCCGAATCTCCCCAGGAACGGTTTTGAATGTTTGAACTCGGCGTCCCCCAACACATGCTTTATCCTCCACACGGATCGTGTTCGATTCGAGGTGCCGGTTCCCCAGTCCAAACGAGTGTACATGCCTTCCCGCCCACGTTACGAGCATGAAACCAAGGCTTATCACAAAGACCCGCATATTCTGGACGCTTCCGGCTCCGTGATCCCTTATTCTCGCCTGCGACCAACGACTCTCAAAGGCAGTTTCGTATACATTCAAGCGATCCCTTGTCTGTAAGGACCATGGACGCGCGTCTCCGATTTTGTACATGCTGACAGTGTGCAGGGAGCGCTTACATGGACAAGCACTGTACAGGTTACTTGTCGTCGCTATACAAAAACTCTGAGGGCGGCAGGGATGGCAGCGCGGGACAGTGGGAAGGAGTGCAG
>JANDKE010001609.1:0-13502 GCA_027627275.1 Coprinellus aureogranulatus | reverse complement strand
CGATCTGAACCTTTCTTAGGTCAAAGCATCTTCGTTTCTCCAGCAACTCTAGGCGACTACTATCCCCGAGTCATTACTCCTGTGGCTCTACGGATGTGGTGCAGCTTCCGACTTGCGCGAAGCTCATCGACACGGTCAGAAGCTCTTGGTATCCCTCGGCTTTCGGGAGTGGTCGTCCTCGTCTCTGCTCCCTCGTTCGGAGATTCAGTCATCTAGAGAGCGAACCTCGCTTCATCAAGGCGCGCCCAATTATTCGTTCTCGATCTTCCGCTGGGTGCTCAACGCTCGCCCTTGTCCCGGGGCCCAACCTCTCGGCATCGGACAGGCGCACCACCCTAAGATCTATCGCTCAAGGTCATCGTTCTTGCGGAGATTTGGCCCCCATCCCTGGATCCTCTGGCTCTACCCTCCTTCCAGAGGGTGTATACGTCGATTTCCTTCCTGTGATCCGTAGAGCCTGTCATAGCGTGGAGCCAAGTCGGAACCAGGAGGACGTGGTCGTGCCCTGGAGGCGTTGCAACGAGCGCGCGGGTGGTCATCGTCAGTCTAGCATCCTCTGCTTTACTTTCCAATTCAATGAATGGCCCTTTTAGGCTACCGATGAGAGTCGGGTTCAACACTGAAGTAAATGCTTGCTCATCGCGTATGCTAGCCTTGTACCACCCGGCAGGCGCTTCTTACCATTGTTCAATGGGACTCCCTACCGTCCCAAGGCTCCTGTATCAAGTGGTCGGATTGACCTCATGCGGTGAACTGGGGTACTTACTCTCAGTGTCGACTCTTTACTGCAAGTCCTCTTTGCGGTTCTTTGCGGTTCATAACACAATGCACCGACTTGCTATCGGCGGAGAATCTCTCCGAGTATGCAATGTGTGTGAACACGAATCGCGACAGGCAGGCGCGTGGTCATATGTGTTGGTGAAGGATGTACTATGACGTCTCGTCATCTGACACCTGGGCAGTCAGGAAACTTCCGCTTGACAGCCCCAAACTGGTGTGGGCGCTGAGAGCCGAGATCCCTGTTCCTCGCCACTTCCCTGATGGACCCACTTTATTCTCAGCTCTCGCGACCCCGAACCATGCCCCACTTCAGTAGCGATCCCGCACGATCCAGTCATGTTCAACGTGCGCCGACAACAGAATCTCTGAACTGAATGGTTGGAAGAGGCACAAGAATAATGTAGGGTCCAGCTCACCGAACGGAACTCTGGGACAAAAGGTAAGGGAAGAGAACTTGGTGATCGAAGGGAGCTGACGACGCTGATGCCTAGTTCTAGTGGACGAACAGATCTCCGTTTACGATACAGCCAGCCATCCGAACTTCGAGCACACTAGTGATGTTCATCCGGCTCGATTTCATCTTAGCGGGAGTGTGATAGCATGTTGACGACTCTATTTGCTCTAGGGCGTAACGTTGCGTGCTGGGAAAACGCTTCGGTCTACATCGTCGACGCGGGTAACGACGAATACTCGTGAGTTCAAGTTGCTGCTGGTCGCCCAACTTTTGTGCCGCAAGCTGACTCCGCGTTCGTGTCGACACTGTTTCTGCCACAGCTCTACTGGATCTTGGCTACCGTTCGAAGGGAACCGAGGTACAGTCCTTGGGGCATCAAGCCTGAAACGGTGGACTAACCCCGCTATCCCTCTCGCGCTAGATTATTCTTGAGATGGCAAACAACGCTGGCATCAAACTTGGTCTATTGAACCTGTAGCTCGGGATGATCATGCTGGGTGAGTTTAGGACGAAGTTCAATGAGGTCGGTTGCTTCCCACGTTGTTGCACTTGCCTACGCTGCAGAGTAGAGACTTTGACGCTCGTCGCACAGCTGTATTCGCTGATAGAACCTATTATCTTACAGTATCGACGTCCTCAGTCGTAAATGCGATGCTGTGCTTGCTCTTAGCGCCCTCGTCTTGATGGACAATCGTTCTCTCAACTATCCCCTCGAGTCCATAGCACTGGCCCGACAAAGCTGTATACGCTGACATCCGTGACCCCTTGTGAGAGTGCACCGGGGAAAAGCATCCTCCTGACTTACTGCACCTCCTAAACCGTAGCATATTCGCCAAGTGGCTCGGAATGCATTCCTCGCCGCATAACCCACACCTATCTCACATTGTTCCGAAAGCGTGAAAATTGGAAAATTTCCAGAACACATCGGGTACAACAGGGCTGAGAGGCATGCTTCATTTTCATTTGCTCGTTCGAGGCTAACCCAACATTCGCAGAACAAGCGGCCTTGTGAAGAAACCCAAGAATTTGAGCGAGATAAACCGGAAGCGAAACAACCAGGGACACACCATCCTGGAGTATTTCGATTGGCCACCGCGCCTTTGCTATTCAAACGGGACGTCATCTCAGCGTAATCCAAGACAAGGTGCAGAGCAACACTGGGTCCGGACCCTGGATTGAGTCTGCTGAAATTTGGTTGGACATGGACCTCACTTTTAGACTAACCCGTTCGAGCGAGCGTCACATCTTCCAGAACGTAGGCGCCCAAAACCGTCCAGCCTATCAGATCTAACGAGCCGAGTCAGTGCGAAACGAATCAGAGGGGCCTGTGGCCTAGAATATACTACTCGGATGTCAGGACAATCCGGAGAGCGCCACGCACGATCCATGTCCTGGCACCGGATTGGCTCGTGCATTCACGTAAATCCAAGTACGCGTGAGTAAGCTAATCTTGGGGCGCAGACCATGATCTACAGGTTCTAGACCCACAACTCACCTCCAGGGAAGTCGAGAAAGGGTGATTGGAGGTAATTTACAAGAGAGAGTGTGAGTTTCAGTCGCGCTCGCATACCGTCTGGTCTGACTGAGGATCCTTAAAGAACTACACGCCCTCACCGCTGCCGCGTTCACTAACACCACCTAGTCTGTCAGGTCAGAAATCCGGCCGTTGTCCTCACACGGGCAGCTCGGGTAGTGTGGCGATGATCACTGGAATAGGTATTGAATTTGATTATCGATGAAGATGTCAACCACTTCTTATCAGACCAAACTGCCAGATTCTCGAAATCTCAGAGACTCTAACCAGATACGGCAATGCTCAGCGAATCATGCACGATATCTCTGAGTTTCATCACACATTCAACTCAAGAGCGCTCTGGAGGATAATGGTAAAACATTACTGGTCTCGGTGTTAAAGGCGTACCAAAGCCTACCCCGCTTCGAGCGGTTCTCACTTCAACTCATCCGACGCTGAAACAACGCTGACTTCAGAAAAGGCAGTCATAAAGAAGTTCGCGCCGTCGCTGACTTAGGAATCAGGCACCACCTCTGGTAACGTAAATCATTTACCTGGAAAAGGTGAAGATGAGAGTTATGGAGCTCGAGCGAGCCGAATATCTGGGAACGCGTGTCATTGGACATCCAGCCAGGTCACCATTTCTATTCGAACATGGGAGGTAAATGATTGGGTGCTCCAACAGCAAATACCCCCATGTCGAAGAATTGGCCTGGGAGGTGCGTTACTTGTGCAACGGGACTGCCATGTCGAGGCCGCGATGAGAAATCTCTACATACTCGTGAATACGCGGTTTCAAAACCTCCTGTCCAACAAATCATCAGCATACCACAGGATCGCTCTTTCGTTTCACACAATAAAGGGCCTTGAGATTAGAACCGCATTGCAGGCGATAACTCCCTCTCATTGGTTCCCTCGAGGTTAAGCAGATGGTTGTAGAGCGGGCACTTGAGAAGAAGTACAACCCTCGAACAAGTTGGGCACGGACTAAATGGCAAGAGAATCATTGCAACAGGTTTCTCATTGGGTGGTCTGTCAAGGAGGATAAGCCAGGACGTCATCCCAGCGTAATCCAAGGAAAGGTACGAATGTAATTTGGGGTACTCAACCCTGAAACCCAGTTTATGTGGCTGATTGGACGAGGGCTGTCATTCATAGGCTAACCGTATCAAGCCGATCTCGCATTTTCTATGTAGCAACCCATGAAATTTTGAGCCTGTCGAGAGAGATGGACGAACATAGGCATTAAGATTCGAACAAAAGGACCTGTGAAGAATATCTTCCGAACTAACAAGAACAATGCCACGGCTCTGGAAGACCCCTCATTCGATTGGCAATCGCGTTAACGTACACCAGGGACATTAATCCCATCTCTCCGTGACACCCGAAGGTCACCTATACTCCTTTCCTGGTTTCACTCGGTTGACGCTCACTCGTATACCTCACCGTATAGGGGTTCTCAGAACCCAATTGTCATAGTGCTTGACCCAGTTGAAGGGGGTAGGAAGCTTCGTTCGTACCCTGATGAGCTTTCGTCCGTCGGATTCGGAGTGTGACCGTTGGAGACAGCTCAGATGCTAACATCGGTGCATGTCCTGATTTTGATTATTGCGGATACTCTTCCTCGAACGTGCGAAGCACGTAGGGATATCGCCCCATCGTCAGAAAAAGCCTCCTCGCCTTGCGATCGGACGGAGGGTTGAAGTTCGACAAGTGCGCGGTACCATGTTGCTGATCACTGGCGCACCGCCAGTCACATAGTCACAGCGCAGCTCACAGGCCCCACCTCGCTGACTTCGGAAAGGGGCCCCACCTCCGTTAACGTAAAGGCGTTTGCCTAGAAAAGAACGGCGGCGCATGTTGGGGAGCATCAGAGCCCGTTTGTCGGAAACCCTCGCCACAATGCAGTGGATTGTCCTGTCCAATCCTGTGCGTCCGGAGAACTCATTGGCTACTCTAAAGTGTGCTATTCTGGTGTACCTTCGTGATATTTCAGTTATCTTCATTTGCTTTCAGCCACTGACATCTGCGGCGCGTAGAGTCTAGACCTTTGGGGGTCGACCAGTTCACAGTCGGTGTATCTCACGAATACGCGCAAATCCGAGCACTGGCGAGGAAACAGACGCGAGGTACGTAGACATTTCGTAGAATATCTGCCTCACAAGTGAGCCGGTCCCCGCAACTTAACTTCTGAAATCACAGCTCATGGGAACAGTCCTCCCGTTCTCCCGCCACATTCTCAATTGGATTCACACATGGTTCACCATCCGTCAAGAAGAGTAATCCTAAGACCACCACCGACGTATGTTTCGCGTCATAGTCTATCTCTTCCTAAAACTTTCGGTTGCGGCCACCGTTTCCGTCTTGTAAGAACGCGTCAACCGCGAAGGGTCTGTCATGCCCGAATAAGATTTGGGCATTCCACATTTGGTATGCCAAGATTTTGGTTGATTCACCTCTACTTTCTCTACGATTTACGTTTATCTTGCGTCAATGGATTGACCACGAGACTCCACCGAGCGTAAAAAAAACAGAGAAACGCATTTCTAGCCCCTCCCTTCACGTCATATCTCGCACCAAAAGTGGCGGCACACACATCGACAGAATTGGCCAGACGTAGTAACCTAAAGCCCTCGTCATTGTCCCTCGTGCTCTGCTCGAAAATCTATAAAAGCCTTTGCGGTCTGTGCTACCATTTCATAGGCATCGACAGCCAGTCGAGTACACACCAAGTCTCAGCCAACCCACCCAGCATTCAGCACAACATGAAGGCCATCGCTATCCTTTCCGTCCTCATCGCCCAAGCAATTGCCCTCCCTCAACTCGAGTCCAGGGACACTTGCGCTGGAGTTATCATCCCATGCCCCATTGTCACTTTTCCGCCCCCCGTTGGCCCTTGTGAGTAGCCTTTCCCATTACTTGCAGCCATCATGCTGACATATTTGGACCGCCAACAACTCAGTGCTCAGTGCGTTGTGCACCCGTCTTGTTCCAGGCGGTGGGAACCTCTGCTGCGCAGGCACACCTGTGAGTGCTGGAAGGGGCTCAAACGGTGGCTACACGTGTGGGGAGCTCACTCTTCTGTCTTAGATTCCGACCCTTCCCTTGAACTGCACCATCATCGCTGGTTGAAGAATGCGACAGGTCTATCTGAATATCAAAGCTCTCACTTTCCATGTGCCCCGCCTCTAATGTTCTCGAAGCTCAAGAAACTCCCAGAAAGAATCATTCTCAACGTTGAAGAAACCCCAGAAACCCCACATTATGAAAGTCTGTAAAGAAGGAAATCCTTATGTAAACATACTTATCTCGGACTGGTGTAGTTGACGGTTGTATTATTATGTTGTATGAAGTGAAAGGTGTTCGATGCCCCAGATATTGTTGTGCCCTCTTTGCTCGACGACGAGTCGGTTTCCAATGTTCCACAGGAAATATACTCACTTGCGTTGAGCGTGGTGAGTTCAGTCCTTCCAGTGCCACCCAGACGTATATAGGGCAGCAGGAGTTCTCGAACGCCCATACAAATGCGAGCAAACATGATAATTGATAAACCACACATCCGTGCAAACGCTGGGTTACGAAGAGGTGCAGAGACGCTGGTTGCATTCCGTAGTTCATGCTGGGCGCTCGCTACTCTCAGAGGTCCCGCGAACGCGTTGTGACCAGAGAGAGAAAACGGATGTTTTGAGTAGGTAGACCAGGTGAGGATAGACTCTAACGACAGACGACGAGAGCGTGACCGGAACGACAAGGATAACGAGGAGAACGACGATACCGAGACGACGAAAGCGTGATACGATGCCAAACTATGCAAAACAGAATCTATTAAACTGACAGAGAGTAAACTGAGGGTTGCACTGAACACGAAAATCGGAACACCTAGTCGACAATGCTACCTTGCGCGAAATGGTGGGACATACGCCAATCTCCGTCCAAGCGCATCGGCGCGTCGGTAATTCCACAGCAACTTAGGATGTTCAATGTACCGCACTGACGTAGTGGCGACGGTTCTGTTGCACATAATGCCGAAATACGGTAAAGGAGATTCGACAAAGCTTGCAGTAAGCAAGGGGCGAGGCAAACACCCTCTGATCCGTCTTCCCTCCCGCCGACTTGAGGCGCACGCTTCATCTCAAGCGACTAACACGCGCCGCCCTGCCTAACACCCTTCGCTATTGCGGTAAATCAACACTTACTCTGTTCGTTCAAAGTAGAATCGCAGATATTGACGAGGACGTAGGGGTCCTTATAAGTACCTCCGAGTCCGTCCGGCCCGCCCATCAATGACCGATGCACACGGTTCATTAACTTCTTCGTCGCTTCTCCCTCTCGAGCCTCGATGTCTAACCCTCGAATATCACGCTCTCTTACTAATGCTCATAACTTTGACTCTACCGATCGCTGTTCAAACCCTTCTTACTTGAATCTATTCAATCGCATAGCCCAATTGGACCAGCATGAGCAGAAGTCACAGACAGACAGTCGCAGTCGATTACCTTGGTTCGCGTGGGTGGAGGCTGGGAACGTAGGCGAGAGCAGTTGGGTAGGTTGAGGCTACTTACGGTGAGTTTTACTTTGACTAGTGTGATACACTGAACCCTGCTGATCTCCCCCGGCGTGCCTCCGTATCCAGCTCCTCGTTTCTCCTGGCTATCCACCGTATCCACTCGTCATCATGCCTTCTCTGAGTTGAGTTTGGAGCCTCAGAGTTACTGTAACTCCTTGACCTCGAAGCCCAACTTCTCTAGAAGGTGCCTCGGGCGATTCAGTGTATCTGGGGGTTTGTACCAGGGACACCCGCGTGCTCCCTGAGCATGATACGTTGTCGTTCAAAACGGAGCAGGGCGGGGAAGGCGTTTCGGGTCAACTGTGTAGTTGGTACGTGATCTTTCTCTCCTTCTACCATTCTCATTTGTCTGTCCGTCAGTGTGTCCGGGTTTGCTCACGGCCAACCCGTGGTGCTACTGATGACTGCCTGTGACTGCTATCTCAGGTCTTATCCGTTTCTCCCCACCTTCTACCTCGATCCCTACGTGTTTTCTCGAAGAGCGTCTTCGATTCTTCAATCATTCATAATCATTCATAGACTGCTAGATTCCCCTAGCAGTCTGTTCTTCACCTATGCGACGTGCTGTGCCGGCGGCCCACGGCCGCATCCATCAGCCCTTTCTTCGTGTCGTTCAGGTTCAGTTGGGAAATTGTTCAGCTCTGTCCCCTCATTCTGCGATTCTGTGATCCAAGGTTTGAACTTCGATTTATTCGAGCGCAACCCCGTCGCTCGATCTCGGCTCATTGTAGGGAGAATCGTTCGCTCTTCCTGGCTCTCCGGACCCTCTTGTCGTCTGACCCCTCTTTCGGAGGACGCCTTTGTCGGTCTCGACTTCTCTCCTAGGATGCATAACTCTATCTCGAGATGAGTCTATTCTCGACGGTTTATTCCGAAATGCAGGAACTCCCAGCTGCTTAAACTGGGGTCCGGGGACTCAGGAGGCAGAATCTGGACTATAACGCGAACACCAGACGTGGAAATCCTCTACCTGTTGCTGCGTCGGTTGCATGTTCGCAGAAACGAAGAGATCGCGCCTTTGAGGCACTTTCACGAGCGTACAAGCACTATAGTAAACCGGTATCTGCTGGTGGCTCCCGAATCATCGCTTTCGGAATAGGGTTGCGTTTGCCACTGCTAGCCCATCGCGTATCGGTATCTTGGGTATTGGAACGGATAGCAGCCCATATGCGTCCTATCAAACTGTTCGATGTCCTCAGCGATGTACTCCAGGTGCCTGGATCCCTGCGTGATCGTCTCGACGCTGGTCTCCTTCAGTGCTCCCGATTCTTGTGAAGCCCTCGTCTGTAACGGGCTACAGCTCCTCGTGTCATCCAGCCCTCCTGCGCCCGTAGGTAATGCTTTAACCGACTCCATACCGTCGAGTCCAACAATACCGATATGACACACATTGAACACAAGGATGGGAATGGGAATGAGAACATCGTGGGGTACTGTGAGGATCGCAAGGCCGAACGAGGACGAGAAGGTCTCAAAGAGGACAAGAAGGGCCAAAGCCAACGGGTGATCAAGAGATCCGTGGGTACAAGAGGTCAACAATGGAGTCTACAGGAAGGAGAGCCGCCGTATATATACAGGAGGAGGCGGCTGACAGGCGAGACTGCTAGTCGAGGCTGGAGGAAAGGAGAAAGGGGAGAAAAGGGGGGGAGATATCCTGACAGGTACGACCCTAGCACGGGGAAACGTCTCAATTGAAGCCGACTGACGACGTTGATACTTAATTCTAGGGAACAGAGAGTATAACATCTCAGGCTAAAAGCCAGCCGTCGGAATATTGTCCACAACAGCGAGAGCGAACGCTGTCTACAGCATCGACGTAGTCGACGGCAACGTTTAGTGAGAAGCCGTCATTCACCGGACTTTCGTAGTGCGAGCTGATTGCGCTTTCTAGCATGCACTCTACTGATGAGTTCAGACACAGACTCTGTTGAACCTTGCCTACTGTGAACGACGGTATGGTTCTCCGAGCATCGGAGTTCGGGGAACAACAGGGCTGATAGGAATGCTCCATACTATCCGTTCCTCCAAGGCTGACCCAACCATGTACAGGTCAGCGTGCCTTGCGAGGGATTCCAAGACCTTGAGCGAGGTATCGGAAGCGAAACAGTGCATGGGACCCACTACTCGAGGGTAATCGAATATTTCGATTGGCCCCACTGGGTCTTTGCGATTCGAACGGGACGTCATGTCAGCGTAATCCAAGACAAGGCACAGAGCAACGCTGGGTCCAGATCTTCCATTGAGTGCTCAATTTTGGTTGGACACGGACTTCTTTTTCAGACTAGCCTGTTCAAGCGAGGTTCACCCCTTGCGGTATGTAAGCGCACAAAGTATTTAGCCTAATCAGTTCTCTTGAGCGAGGTCACCCAATGATGAAAGAGGTACAAGGGTTTGTGACCCAAAATGCTACTCGGATGTTGGAACAATGCGGAGAGCGCCACGCACGCTCCATGTCCAGGCATTGGATTGGTTCATGCATTCACGTAAGCCCAAGTAAACCTGAGTAGTCTAATCTCGGCGTGCAGGCCAAGCTTGATACACAGGGTCTACTAGACCGATGACTCCCCAGAAGGGAAGCCGACAGCACTGCAGTCACACAGGTAAAGTATGGCCTGTTTGGTGATCGCCAACGACCCACACGCCCTGACCTCTACGATATGCGCTACGGCCACCGGTTTGTGAAATTCGCCCATTGTCCACTCGCGGGCAGCTCGGGCGGTGCGGCGATGATCACTGCAAATGGTAGTCATTTTGATTATCGGTGGAAATGTCGATATCTTTCTATCGAACTACCAGATTCTCGAAACGTTAGATACGCTATCCAGACACGGCAGCGGTCGGCGAATTACGCACAGTATCTCTACGTTTCGTCACACATCCGAGTCACCTCAAGAGTTCGCTGCAGAGGAATGGTCAATAGAATCGATGTAGATGCCAAGGATGCATCTCCGAGCCACTCTCCCTCCAACCGTCAACGCACCCGACGCTGTAACAGCGCTGACTTCAAAATAGTGTGGTCAGGAGTTCACGTCCTCGCTGACTTCGGAGCAAGGCAGACCTCCGTTATCGTAAACACTTTTCCTAGAAAAGAAGCGGGGGACGCATACGAGGACCTTCAGAGCCGGTATGTCGGTCACCCTCGCCACAATCCTGTGAGGCGTCCTGTCCAATCCTGTGCCTTCAGCGAGCTCATTGGCTGCTTGAAATGAGATATTCTGGTGTATCTCTGTGATATTGTCAGTTCTCGTAACTACCTTTCAGCCACTGACATCTGCGGCGTGTAGGCTCTAGACCTTCGTGGCCCTGTTCAAAATCCCTATACCCCTTGAATACGCGGAAATACGAGTATGAGTAAGAAAATAGAGGCACGGAATGTACCATAACATGTACAGCGTTTGCATCACGAGTGAGCCAGTCTCTGCGGTCAATCCCTCAAACTCCCAAACTCATGGAAACCGTCCTCCTGTGGCTTCGCCACATTCTTGATTGGGTGTATACATGGTTGATCATCTGTCAAGTAAAGTAATCCTAAGGCCACCACCGACGTAGATTTCGCGTCATAGCCTATCTCTTCCCAAAGCATCGGTTACGACCACCACCTTTCGTCGTGTAGGGACGCCTTAACCGCGAAGGGTGAAAGTTCTGTCTAGCCCGAATAAGATTTGGGGATTCCGCATTCAGTAAGTCGCAACTGAGTTTCAACTCAATAAGCTGACACTCGCGAGTTCGTGACAAAGGCGCTTCATTGATCTCTTCAGCGACCGTTAGAATTTGGTGTACAGTTTCTCCCAGGAGCGCTGTCCCAGAACGATGGTTATGCGGTCACTGACAAACAGCCGCGTCCCACAGAGGGTAAAGGGCTCTGTGTTCTATGAAATTTGGTCGGCGTCGAGGCCATGAATGTAGTGGATCGCTTATTCAAGTAGTTCGAATTAAGATTTCGGTTGCGTACCGGATTCCCACCGCACCTCCTGATCATTTCGACAAGGACATGGACGCGTTGATGACAGATTTAGGCACCATCTTTTGGAGAGCACCATTAGAGGCGATAGAATATCTAACTCGTTTGAGAGTGCCGAGAGATTCGAATATTGGAAACGAGGTTCGGTATGCCAACGAGGGCATAAAGTACTTATCTCATTGTTACGATCTTCACAGGGCCTTTCTCCCAGTGCTCGCTATCAGTCAAGGACAAGTGATCGCCCGGATCCGTCTCCAAAAAGGGTGGAAGTACTCAGAAGCAAAGGAAAAGTGATTGAAATGCTTAGAAACGCGCGGAGTGCACACCTCATGGCATAGCTTCGCCCTTCCATCAGTAGTGCGGACTTACACCGAGCGCTCAAGACACCCAGGATGTTGTTTTAGAGTTTCTGGCCACGTGTGAACGGACCAGGAGAAAACCGATTCTCTCAAAGACTAACCACAAAATTTAGCGTTAGCTGGATGGAAGAAATGCTCAATTCAAATTCTTTCGGAATAGAACCTCCTCAACAGCGTCCACGGGGATGGTAACGTCGATTGGGAATCTTTTTGCAGGTTTGAGAAGTTCTCGTAAGTGGCGGGAACCTCGCAAGCGAGTTCATAATCTTCCGAATGAATCTTATGTGGCTTGATTATCTAGATTCTAGATAGAATGCCACACATAATTAGAGTGAGAGCTCTTTCCAGTAAGACCGACAATGGGGGCTCCTTCAGTGTACCGCTTTTGGTGAAACGTTTTTGTGTCCCTCTCCACCTCTGAGTGACACCTGAGCAACACCTTTTTAGCGACAGAAACTCACACCCCTGAGGAGTGACTGGCGTCGAATGTCCCGGAGTCGCCCCCTGGTATAGTCATGAGTTCCTTGTCGACAGTTCCATGAAGCCATACCCGAAGCGGATTCAGGCCCAGTGGTAAAAGGTATAAAGGCCCTAGGAATCTCCCTACAAGACCATCGGCAGCCAACCCCAGTCGACCGAGCTTACCCTCACAGCCAATCCACCCAAGCCACTTTCCATCATGAAATTCCTTGCCCTGCTCCCTCTCGTCGTCGTCCCAGCGTTCGCGTTCCCCCAGCTCAACGCTAGGCAGACCTGCGTCGGTTTGACTATTCCATGCAACATTGTTAGCCTCCCGCCGCCCCTCGATTCGCGTAAGTACACTTCAGAGGTTGTCTCCGGCACCTTCTCTCACAACATGTCCGCTTCATCCAGTCGTTAGCACCGCGTGTGGCCTTGTTCCTGGAGCCGTCAACGCCTGCTGCACTCTCTCCCTCGTGAGTCTTTACGGATTAGTCGCCTGCCATGCAACGAAAGGACGCTATATATATTGAACCGTCCTTGTATAGTTCCCGCTCCCTCCCACCATTTCCTGCACTGCGTCCACCTGAGCGAAATCCGCCATATCCAAGCACCCTCCGTTGCTCCGGGCGCATTCTCCTGAAAGTTCGGCCTCGTCTTAACATGAAGAAACTCCGTGAATATCTGATTCTATGAAGCGAAGAGAACCTAAAAAACCCACATATCTTACTTGGACAGCTGTAGTTAACCGTTGTATGCTGTATACCGTATGAAGTTGAATGAAGGTGTTACCCTGACTTCCGTGGTGCAATGAGTGATAGCTATGTACCATAGCTCGACGTTTGGGACCTGCTGCGAGACCTCGCATACGACGCCCACCGTCTGCGTGTCTACGCATCATGGACATCTTGATCGTCTGACTCGACATAGAGGAGGCAGAATGCTTAGCTGATAAAGTAGCTGATATAGTCGCGCGGGAAATTGATGCGAATGCGACCATCATAAGGTTTCCAGATAATTCGCCCTGACGGAACCAAGGGGTTAGGAAACATCGTCTCTGAGAACTGTGACAGAGCGGCGTCCGAAAGGTCTCCTCTCCCCTTCGATCTCAACGAGAGGACACGCTTCAAGGGTTCGTGGCAGATGTCGGGCGCAAGCACAGAACGAAGGATGTCTGAGCTGGGCGACCGCGATTACTGGAACCAGACACGAAGACGGGCAAGAAAAAGGGTCTTAGATACATCTCGTCATTCCTGCTGTATTCAGCTAAACATTGGGGATAATGTGACCCCACCGCCAACCCACATCGCACTTTTCGTCCACATCTACGATTACCATGATCCCTACAACGTTGGTATGATCGCTTGTCCACTACAAATCGGGAGATAGGGGCGTCGGGATCAGGATCC
>JANDKE010001608.1:0-13503 GCA_027627275.1 Coprinellus aureogranulatus | reverse complement strand
TCTTGACACAGTTTCTCAATGCACTCCTAGTTATCATTGTCCGACTGTTTTCGATGTAGAATGCCTGTTTGGTTGTTCTGGATGGATTTGTATTTTACGACACGGACATTTGGATAGTAACTTATAATAATGGCTCCTCAGGTTGCCAACGGATGGTCTCTGAGCCGGCGATCATCACTGGTGGTACCAGTGTGCTCGCGGTCGTTACCCGCGGACCAAGCACACTGGTCAACTGTCCTTGGGCGAGTGGGCAATCTCAGCTTGGTTGTGTCGGTTTGGCAATCAGCGGTCTGACCCTACCTTGCTGATTTTCTACACTACCTTGTTCGACTCCCCACAAGAACTCAACAAGTGGGTTTTGCTTCATGTTCGCCCGAGATCAGCCTGTCGCTGTGAATGACCCAAATTACAACGTTCGGATTCAAGTACTGACATCAACTCAAAGTTGGTGCAATCATGGGGCATCGAAAAAGGGTTGTATCTCGCCGAGTGAAGCACAGAATAGCACTCGCTTTCGCTAGCAGCCGACAACATAGAGAATGCAATTCGCGTCTCACATGCCTGGGCTTGCCGCCTCTCGGCTAGGCATTGGACGCCGGGCGCTTCTCGTCCTGGTGATGCATTTGCCCCCAAGGACGATTGACTTTCGGAAGCCTGGCTGGAGAAAGAAAACAATGGGCTACCCAGGGCTTCACGTTTACGCTCCGGGAGCATCCGATTCTTCAGCACGGTCATGATAGTCTCCTTGAAAGCACGGGCGCCTGCCCCTTGCGTTCAACCGGATTCAGATCCTGTACGACTGGTGCCATAGGTCCCGTCTGGTGGCAGCTGAGCTGGGCCAGCTTGGAGTGTACCTTGGCTGTGGGTCTGGCGGAGAGTATGAGCAGGCCGTGCCCATGAGAGTTTCGAGATACGCGGAGGAGAAGGCTGGCACCCTTAAACCAGCAAAGCGGGTCGAGCGGAGAAGTTCGGTTCCTGAAAGACCGTCCGAGTTCTCGATGGATGGGTAGTCAACACGATCAGTCAGGCGACGGCCTTCGAACATTGACACTAGTGCTAAAAGAGCGGGAACCGCGGCACTGATCCTCCAACACGTTTCGCTCTGTCAGACACGCTGTCGTCAGGCGTTAATTTGTCAGTCCTGCCACACCAACTTGCTCAAGGAACGAACCCATGGTGACCGCACTACCAGCGTATGGTAGACCAGATAGGGTGCTGTCAGTAATCTAGCCACATCGATGACGAGGAGCCTTTCCTCATGGATTCGCAAGCTTAATTTACTTGACGCCGGACTGTTGGAATTGGAGCATCACAACTCTACGCCTGGACATTGCTATGAAGTCCAGGCCGTTGCTCATGTTCCCTGCAGTGCACCGTCCAATCAGACTCACCGTGCCGCGCTGAATATAGGGAGAAGCCACCAAAATCGGTGAGGATGGGTGTAAAGCACAACGGACACCGAAAGCCCAAGCTTACCGTCCGAAGATTGGGGCCCTAGATAAGCTTGACGTGACCCGGCATGTATATCAATCGAAGGCCAAGCGCAGGTGTCCGTTGATTGTATTCCCCTGACGCTCAAATAAGAAGCAGAAGAAGGATACTCGGTTGGTATAAGTCGGGAGAAACACCGCGACTGCGTGGGGGNCGTTGAGAAGGAAGTTCTTCGGGAAGCGCTGCGTGACCAACGGAGTGANCACCATACATCCGCCCTGACCTGGTGGGTAAGCACGGAAAAAGACTTGTGAAAGACGAACCCTCCGTTCTTCGACTTCCTTACTTCTCCTTCCCGTCATCTTTGAATGCAAGAATTCACTGTTCCCATATTTGGTGAATAGGTTAGTGGAGAACATGATCGCGAGAAAGGCANCNTGCGGGTTGGAACCAACTGACCGGACTATCCCCAGAGCGTGGATCGCGCTCTGACTGCTGCCAAGAGAGTTAGAAAAGNNTGTTNTGCTTTTNAGCAGGGAAAAGTCAAGGCCGAAACTTCTAGGCANATGCCAGGACACAGGACAGGGTNTGNGAGCTCAAGGATGATTAACAGATGACACATGGGGGCGNATCNTTATGCTCAAGGGCATTTTNNANACGGTTTNNGGGTCTATCAGTCGTCTGNAGTGNGCTATGAGCAGCTTTGGGTAAGGAGCGGCGATTTGGCGACACGTCNAAGNAGACCCACTGNGAGATATGCAGAGTGCGTATACGCGANGGTGAAACTGCTGTCCNGTCACTCATACACATAGTATAATGGGCAGGACGTCGACCAAGAGTGGGGACGCAAGGTGCCAATGGNAGGCGAACCACAAGNTGGGATTGACCGGGCCAGAGAAGGCGACTATGAATCCGAAGAAGCCATGCCCTCCAAGGGGGGCCGTTTCTCTAGAATGCCATCAATAATGCCAAATTCCAGAGCTTCTTGAGCTGCGGTGGAAGTCAGTGTCAGGGAACTAAGTGCCAAAGATAGGGAAGGGGACGCATTACCTGTCATGTAGTAATCCCTCTCCAGCGCCTTCTCTGAAACGGGAAGATGGTAAACAGGTATCCATATCGAAACGAAAGAAATACCAACACCAAACCTCTCGAGGCCTTGAGCTTCGCTTTCTCCGTCCGTAGCGCAATGCTTTTGATAAATGCCTGTTAGCAATTGCCGTATCCGGAGGATCTCCTTTGCGTGAATTGCGATGTCCGTGGCTTGGCCAGAAGCACCACCGGAAGGCTCTATATGACGCGCGTGAACGGTAGAAAGGACCGCGGCAAGTAGCTCGGTACGTACGATGAATCATGATGCTAGCGTTTGGGAGACAATGTCGCTTCCCCTTCTCACCGGCCGCTAGAAGCAAAGAGCCCATAGAGGCTGCCAGGCCCAGGCTGTAGGTATGAACGGGAGCAGATATATACTAACCATATCTCTGGTTAGAAGAGCTTCCTTTACCGATGCTAACAAGTTCCAAACCTGCATCTGCGGTGCTTTAATGCCCATCCACAAGAGAATGGTCAAGTCAACATACGGTGTCATAGATAGCCAGTCCAGCCGTCACACTTCCTCCTGGAGAGTTAATATAAAGGTGTATAGGTTTAGTTGAGTCTTCAGCTTCTAAAAATAGCAATTGGGCGACAACTAGAGTGGAATCCGTATCTCGAATCTGGACTATGAGCTTCCAAACGTACCGCAGGAGCGCGACTCACTGGTCCATGCAACATTATGACTCGTTCGCGGAGCAGCCGAGAGAAAATATCATAAGCTCGCTCCCCCTTGCCCTGGCCATCTCTGTCAGCTCCCAAGCAAGGCACAGAGGCTGCTACAAACAGTCTGCTCAATAACAATTGGAACCATGTTCGCCGAAGGGGGTTGGGTCCACTGAGACGAGTGGACCCCAGCCAGAGGATGAAACTGCCTCTGCCATATCGGCAAAGCGCGAGTGAAGCGAGGCAGAGATGGTCGTAAGAGCCTCGAGATCATGAGGGTCGTTGGTGAAGTCACGAAAGTTGGCGGCGTCACTGACACGCTGACCGCGGCGCGTCAANAGTACCAAACATGATTGAACCGTGTGACGCAGCATCCAGTCCAACTCCCACAGCAGCCACAGCAGCCACAACAGCCTCCAGCGCTGCTTTCTACTTTTCTTNACCGCCAGCGACCAGATGTCACGAGCAGGCTATACTCATCGCTCGAAGGAGGCGCCGATGGACTATGAGTGGACGCACAGGGCCACNACTCANCCCTCGTGGTCGAGTAATCGGACTGAGGATCCAAGCACNCCCAGGAAGCGTATGTCGCTTTCTCGCATTGACGTGCTGTACCTTACATCCCTTGAAGGACAGTTTGTAGAGGTTAACCCAGGGACCCCATCCTTCTCGNACCCNACAACACCAATGTTTGGTCATAACCACAACGTCCCATTTCTCTTCAACCAGGCGCCTGTTCCTCAAACACCTCATACCCCAGCATGGGACCCATCTCAGATCCGAGCACAACAGGCTGAGATACACGACGTGGACATGAACGAAATCACACCATCAAAACCGGGAGAAGATAGCAATGATAAAGATGAGGCGGAGAAAGTGGATGGCNCAAATCAAACGCGTCCTATGGCCCTAGGCGCGTTGCAACGCGTATTCAAGAGGAGAAGTAAAAGTCGCAAGGATCGCGCGCGCTCGAGGAAATGGGAGGAAGACGATTCGGGGCTTGAGTTGACCGACGAAGAGGAGGATCAGGTTGCGTCCCGCACAAGGAAGACCTCAAATCACTATACATTGAACATGCCCGCTCCTTCGCCAACGCCGTCCCATACGCCTTATATTCTTCTTGGGTGAGCCCGCCTCGTTCTTCCTTTGATTGTCAAGCGGGCATTGACTTTGCCTACAGATATCTGCAATTCTTCTTCAACTTGTCGTTGGTTCTGCTGTTTCTGTATCTCGTTGTTCAATTTATCCTTACGGTGCAACGCGACGTTGAGAGGCGAATATCTGAATATTCACAAGGTGCATTTAATAAGGGATCCTCAAACAACTGTCCAACTCACACCGGATTTATTAGACATCATTCAGGACATCGCTGTTTGCAGTTCACAGTACAAGTCAAACTATTGCCACACCCCGCAGATGGCGCCGGCTATGGTCCAGCAATGCTCTAACTGGGAAAGCTGTATGAATCCGCGATCCCACCAACCTTGGTCGAGCCAAAGTCAGCGCCGAAGCTTGATCGCAGAAGTGATCAATGGATTCGTCGAACCCATCAGCTGGAAGACTTTGGTACGTGTNTGGTGAACTGGAGAAGGGGCTTCAGTTGACGGTCCCCGGCTTGTAGATATTCACACTGACCTCATTGGGTTTCCTAACNGTTTTCATCAACGCTCTTCTATCGCTATACCGCTCCAAGTACCAGCCTATCGCGACGCCGCTTCAGCCAACCGCTTCGTATCCCATTCTTCCAGTGGGCTCCTTNTCTTCACATCACCTTGGAGCNTTTATGTCGCCAGCCCCGTCTCGCACTTGGAGTCGACTCCCAGAAGAAGAAGACNAAGAGGTGGAATCGCCCCCAAGAAGGCGAAGATTGGACGGTGGAGTTGCAGCCAAAATTAAGTGACAGGCACTGACAGCGTATGCTNCTGATGTCCATTTACCTAGAGAAGGCTAATCTACGCACTTCTATCGCCTCATCACTACCCTGATCTTCTCCCAATAGCCGTGGCCCGAGTCCGCTGCCTTTAAGTGACCATGTCGAGACAAGGTTGCCGCTGGGCCTTGTAGTGGTGTACGTATCAAATTCGTCGAATCACAGCCTTCGTCATTTGATCAAGCTAGATGGATCTTAACAGGCTTCTCCTTTCGTTCTCTGGGCCATGCTCTGGGGTTCATTCGCGTGCCAAAATGTTCAGTTCCAGAATAGTGACCCAGAGTGCGTCCTCTGCGAAGTGTCATTAATTCCGGCGGTTTCCGGGAGCATATTCGACGTTCTGCCTAGGACATAGGCTCCATTCCTTCTCGTTTGGTCGCATACCTCCGTTATCGTCCAGTTTAGACGTTGAAGGGCTCGTGCCTACCCGGAGAAGGTTAAGTGGGCGCCGCAGNTTGCATCGCGATGAAAAGCCTATCCCGGAAGANGGCTCCACTCGATTGGATCTCTTTTCTCATGTCGGGCCTGNGGGGTCAANAGATGTGAATTCAAGTCTCGACTCACTACTTCGAANGCGCCNGTCGCTCTGATACATTAGAGTGGGGTGGCAGTCTGGTACAATGTGCGTAGACGTNGTGGGCGAACTTATCTCTAATTTCACAGGGATTTAGTGCTGTTGTAGAAACCGACCCTTTCGGTGAAAGAACGCCCTCTTTCTAGAGTTCGCGAAGATCGTCATCATCGTTCAGGAGTCCTTCGTCGTGGATGGTTGGGAAAGAGAAGCTTGTTTTAGCCGAATTTTCATCATGATCAACGCACAACAGCCTGCGCAGCAACTCCTCCTTCGGATGCGAGAAGCTCGATCGAGGAGATATACGGCTCACGCCCACGTAGGGCCTTGTGGAAACNTTGGAGAATCTCCAACAAAAGGTTCTCTTTGGTTTCCTTATTCCGACCATCAGTTATACCTGGACGGTCCAAAGATTCAAATACAGACAGAGTCCACAATGAATGACGCGGTGCCAAGGCGCGAGTATCACGGTGCGTGTTCGATTCTTCTGCCGCATTCCTGTCAAAGAAAGCTGACATTACTTCGCGTGCAGTCGCTGCGTTTACCATGCAGTGCAAGAGTGGACCTNGAAGTAGAACAAATGAGGCACCGCAACCTTTATAACCGAGTTCGGTGAGTCCCATGTCTGAATCTANTCGGTGGCATTGGAATTCAATACCTTTGATAGATTGTGTGGTTACTGATCATGACCGGCCCAGTTCAGCCCAGTCATGCTTCTTCAAGGTGGCNCTCCCTCTTCTGGGAAGAAGCGCGAGTACTCCGCGATTGCAGTATCGGCAAAAANTGTTTCCACNTCCATGGGCTTGCTTCCGTAGCAATGAGCGCATTTTAGGCGTGGGAGGGNCAGGGANTANATCTCTCTNTNNAATCTTGCGGTACTACGGAAGGTTCGTTCTCCTTGAGCCGANTACCCAGGGCTATTTTTTGACTACGTTTGATAGGCTTGGCGTACCNACCCACAGACNTGCAATAATGCTACATACGCCAGTGATTAATCGCTGTGCCGAAGAGCATCTTGCACAGCAAACCCTTGGGCGCTTGTGAGGCGAGCCNATNCCTGAACTCAGGCTNAACGAAGCGTGATAAGGTNCACATATCCAAGTAGGATCACCCCGCTTGAAGCACTTCGTCTTCGGGCTGCCCNGCATATTCGTTGAAAAGGTACGACCTTCTCCGCACTCTCCACCTTCCGAGTATACTTACGACAAGTGTCAGGTTCTTGATATCATTCATCTTCCCTCGCCAGGGCCTCAGTCTTGCTGATCACGAAAAGCAGCAACGAAGACGTGGACCTTGCGTATGNTGCTTCCATCCTCCTCGTCATCAATGGTGGTATGTATGATCTTTCCTGTCCGAGCGTCATCAACCNAGGTGTGCTAATGGTAAAGNGAATTCGAAGTTGACAGAAGGCCAGAAGTGAGATCGAGCTGTAGTGGTCCATCTTTACGAAGGATGCCGTGCTCATTCCCAGACTGAAGGTACGGTCAAGTCACGGAGCCTAACGTACGCCTNTCCACGCTCTGCCTCCGTCTAGACACCACATGGGCGACGGGGTAANAAGTCCCTTTCGCATAGAAGGTACGGGGNGACAAGCTACCACTCCGCGGGCCCCGTCGGTACGTGTAGTGCAAGTACGTATACAATTGCGCCCCACNGCACGCTNACCNGTCCTGGCTTGGTTGGTCTTTTCCGCCGTGACCCATGCACACACCTGGTACACTAACCACCGGAAATCCCACTCAGCCGGCATATAAACTTAATCCCAAAACCGTTCCAGATAGATCTTATCTTTCCAACTCGCAACCCTCAACCTGTCCAAACCCTTGGATCCCGGAGCAACCGCGACTAAATTCAAGATTGGATACGTCCATACATAGAGCGGTCGGCTGACTTAATTCCTCCGGCGATGAGCATTGCAGCTTGACATGGTTGAGAGAATTCTGAGGCACGTAGTTAATTCGATCAAGGAGATAACGCCTCACCGCCAGTATGGATCCCGGCGAATGAACACTAATAGTCACCCTGCGCCGAAACATATCACAACTATCAAAGCTTGACTAGTGGCTTCTCGGCGGTGCTTCCTTGTATCACTTCCGTATACAGCTCCTGGCGTTTGGCAGTACGGCGCGGCGTAACCATTCAAGATGACAGGCCTCGCAGCTTTTAATTTTAACGTCACATTTTCCTGAAATTGGGATAGTGTGGTTATCCGTGTATAGGCTCACACGTTCCAACAGATCACTGTACGTATACCCTGTGAGCTTTACTTCAACCTCATATCCTATTGGAAAGGACTAACATACAAACCCGGTACGATTTGCCGGATCCCAGTTCCCGTTCATTTGCTGTTCGGGTGTGGAGCATGGGCGCCTATTAAAGACGATACCAGTTCATAGATCCTTACAGATCTCGGTGAACGTGTCTGTTNATACACTCGTGCTTATTGTATGGNTATCAAGATCGTCAGCGGCAACTTCCAGTTAGTNCCCTCTTCTTTCGGTGCTGTGGATGCTTACTCATGTGCCACATACTGTATGCCTCGAGTAACGGATGTCGGACGTACCCTGACGTACCCCAGTTACAACAAAGATAGGAGGCGGGGAAAGGGGTGATGGTGATAGCCACAAGCGTGATAGCCTGAAAATGATAATGGCGGAAGATTAGATCTACAGAACGCCAACCCCGTTTTGTCCATGAGGCGTTGGGTGCAAATGAGGATGGGGTATCCAAGGGCACCCATGCGTGTACCTTCCAAGAGTGTTTAGAGCATGGGGTTGCNTGGAAGGTATCAAAGACCATAGATCCGCTTCANAGATAGTTCGCGGACTTACATTTCAGCGTTTTCAAATGCGTTGCCCCTTCTGCGGCGGCCCTATGACTCTTCGCAGCCACTAGCGCCTACCTTAGCTGCGCTTCCGATATAGGAGCTCGGCAACACGCGCTTCAGGGTCAGACATCTAGCGCCTCGAAGCGCCCATGCGAGAAAGATCAGATGGTGGCCTNAGCCCCACACCAAGCCACCCAAGNCGATCGGGAAGGCCCATCCACTGGCATCCAGGCTCGTACGGCATCGCGAAGTNGATNGAGCTCAANCTATGAATCATCGAGCAGCNACCACGCGATGCCCGCAAGCTGCCGACAAGGACGAGGCTCGACAGGAATGGTAAAGACCATTCTTAAAAGTCGGGTTCGANTGCGACGTTTTNGATACTGTTCCTCTTTAATCTTGTTTTAATCCTTCTCNCTGGAGGGCGCCGGACAGCTGGAATGGTNNAAGGCCTAGAGCCTCGCGTTTCAGGGTTCGGGTTCCCTGGATGGCCCCTTCATCTATNCATGCCACCAAACAGACTTGACAAGCGACACACTCAAGCACACGCATAAACGATGGNAGTCGCACACTCGCCTCCGTTGCTCCATATCACNCACACCCGATATGATATACGGCTGACGGGCCCATAATTCACCGGCGATCGACTTCACCCACCACGAAGCACGGAACTGGAAGGTGCGGATGGGTTTATTGGATGGCGATGCCGGCCCCTCGATGATGGCATACGCGGATGCANCCNGATGNAGCAACGAGCGCTTGTGAGCCGAGGCGCCAAATGCAGGGCTGGTGTGATGCTATGATGACTCGAAAGGGTTAACCAGGGTGCATTCTTGGCCATNTCGACTCGCTTTGAACATGCTCGGCGGAGCAAGGAGAAATCACCTGAAGGCTGAAGTCATACCCCTCGATCGTNACCCGAATNNGGGAGGANGCTAGGCGAACCTTGCCTTGCCGCGAAGGTCNATACTGTANNNATGCTACGCTATGCAAACCTTCACACTCAAGAGGGTCCGCCCAGCAACAATGCCNNAAANGCGCCCTGTAANAGGTCGGANATCNGATACGATCGCGTTCCAGCTTCATTGNCACACACCGTGCGTGGCGGTGGCCAGCCAGGGCCAAGGGCANCTCCCGCAACAAGCACAAATGAGGCTTGCATGCACAATCACGATCTACAATGCAAATCTGGGGGGAAAGGGAGGGCTCCGCACCCGTATCCGATTGGCTATCACAATCGAAAAGTGACGCCTCGTGTGTTGGGTTGNCGGCGCATGTAGGTCCTCGGGCCTTAACGCCAGGGGNGCANTCCTGCACCCCTTGTGCATGCCGGATAAGTCCACCATTATTCAGGGCTACTGTAATTGAAATTTCGTGGCCAGTTAGCAACCTGTAGATCCTTCCTACTTCATTTNANNATGGGATCAGCCACGTTGGATCGAAGAGGCCAGCAGGCNTGCCGCCCTCGTTGCCGCAGTTAGAGAAACGGGGACGACGCTTCGAATAGGGCTAGGCTGGTGGCACCGAGGTTCCTGTGATCGCGATGGGCAGGTCGTGGTAGGTGGCAAGCTGCGGGACGGCTGATTATCGATAGTAGTTCACATACGATGATGATCGTGATATCATACCAACGCACCTTTCGCAGNNTTACTNGCTCTGATGAGTGCTGGGCTGCAGGNACNANCNAAGGCTAACTTCGCACTAACAAATGTGCCGAACTCAGTGAGGTCATGACAAAAAAACAGAGTTNATATTACAAGCCCAAAGAAANCATNGCCAAGACAGCAACGAAAAGGAAACGAAGTGAACACCGCTTATATAGTGGCCATAGATAACCCCAAAAGCAAGTCCAAAGCAGAAGAACCACGCAGCTGCAGCCCCACTANGCCTAGCGACAACTAAAGGCCACCCTGCCTACAGGCATCCTACAGCCCCCCTGCACACTCCCAGCCCACCTCCCAGCAGGCTTAATCGGCTAGTGTTATTTCCCACTTGAGCTCCCTCCCGCTGCAGCCTTTTCTTCTTCCTTTTTCTGGTAGGGTTAAACGTTGGGGTTCGAGCGCAGCCGAACCATCCAGTCGATCGAGATCGAGGGCGTGCATGCCGTTGTGAGAAGGATGAAGGGGGTATGGATGGGGTTCGCGGATAGGTAGTGAGTCAGGAATTCCGGGTCCATGGTCAAAAGGTCGAAGTCGGAAAGTTTATAGGGCCGCAATCGTGAAGGGTTTGAGTTTATGTGAAGGGGTTTCGGATTTGGGTTTGTGAACAATGTCGTAGGCGGAGTCAATGGAATGAGATAGGGCGTATCGGTGGTGAGTGGGGGAAATGAACCCGGATGTCGGAAGGCGGAAGTTTGCAATTAATACAAGTGAAGAAGTCAGTTTCGATCGTCTACCGCCGCACGGGAAAGGGATGGTTCGCGTTCGTACCTTTTGCTTCTGGCGCAGGGCCTCGGCGTCTCTGTTGGAGATCAACGAGCATTTGGGGTGGGACACGGCAAGAACGGTAATGGATTGTATCACATGGGGGAAAGCAATGGCCCAACGTGGAAGTTAGAGTGGTGAAGACATGCAATCGGTGTCGTCAGTCAGCTCGGCCTTCTGTACGAATGGGAAGGGAATGTAGAAAGTGCGACGTGAAGACAATCGGGACCGCAGACCGCAAAAGCGATTTGGTCTCCTGTACGTACTACGGAGTGTCGATAGCCAAAAGTCGCCCGACCGCGGGTACCAGCAGATCGACTGCAGCTCCGGGTCCGCGAACATCCAGGGTGCTGCGAGACTAGGAAAGAGAAGGCATGATAACGGCGCCACTTACGCTTCCTTGCGCTTTTGCAGAGTCGTAGCGCTCTCCTTTGGCTTCTTTTGGTTCGCCAACTTCTTCTGAGCCCTCTCCCGGTCCTTCTCGCGCTGGTTACCGCCTACATATGCCATCCGCGATGAATTGAGCCGGATGTGTTGCAGTGGCGGTCAGATCGGGTTGTTTCGAGAACAGGCAGGCGACATTGAATTGAAGGGTTGCGGTTATAGAAGAACAGAAGATACGTCAGTTGCGTTGCTCGAAACTGCGAATCCGAGTCCACGGAGGTAAGACTTACGGGTCATTATCGAATGGTCTTGAGGTAGTTGCAATTAAAGACAGAGCTTGAGTGCTGGTCGTCGTGGCACTCCACTGGACACGGGTATAAGGACGGTCGTAGGCGATAGCTGATTGAACGGGAGAAGGTAGGTCGTCTCTTTATTGTGCGGCTATTCGTCACTCGAGCTTCCAGACGGCCATGAACGGGATCATTGTGGCTGTGACCGTTTAAAGCGGAGCCCCAACTCGCCCTCCTCCCTGATTCGCTGGACCTGCTTCGAGAACCTCGAGGTCATGATCAGGAGCGCTCTGTTCGCGAGGAAGAGTGACCCTCGCTGCACCAACAAGGTAGCAATCGATAATCAAGGAAGCAACCTAAAGTCCTTTTCCTCCGCCAGTTTGACATGATACCGCGCTAATTTGGGGTTCATCATCATCCAGTCAGTTCTCGAAGGGATGCAGGAAGGAAGCACAAGGTGGCTGCAGGTAGAGAATCGAGATCCGAGGTCGACCCTATCATTCCAGTTATACCCTGTTCTGCTGCCGCCGAACAAGAGCCTTTTGGTCATGGGAACGATCTCCAGTGTATGGGTTCAATTGATTTTGGCCATGAGTAGCGCTTCTTCTTCTAACGCTTCTTGTCGTATAACCGCTGTATACACAAGTGGAATCCAGACTCCCATCGCGAACCTTTGCGGGTTGGGTCAGTAACAGCACCCTGTGGCGGTGGGGGCGGTAATGTAGTTATCCCGAGGAATGGGGGTGTGCAACTTCTACCCTGCCTATCGCCACGGTCAATTCAAGCCCGAGTGAAGTTTTGGGTTCGTTTGGAAAGTTGAAGGAGGATTTAGGGGGCGTGTAGACGTCCGATGCCGGGCGGTAGCTAGGGTGAGCTAAACGAGGTTCGAGTCTGTAATGGTCCTTCTTCTGCATGGAACGTTTACAGCCGGTGGTTATACTGGGCTACCCCGCTATGAAGGCCAGGCTCCGCCGCCTCCCTGGACCCACAGCGTAATCGCAGGGAGAGCGGCACTCCTCCTGGGTCCCTTCGGGACCCTTCCATACCAAATGACAAGCTCGGGCATGTCATGCTGTGTGGAGGATCGGACCGACGCGACCATGGACCCTGTGCGAGTACGTATTGTCGCGGTTCTGGAACGAGAATCTCCGATGTGGGATTATCCGTATCATACGGCACTGGTAACGTTGTCTGTTGACGCTTCGTATGGACTTCATCGGCAACTTTCATTACAGTTGCGTACAAGAGCCTGTGGCTGTCTGATGTGGCGGTATTGTGAGTAAGATAGCGAGGCAAAATTGGACAGGTCACTAGGGCAAATGTGTCACGGACCCACCTGGTGATGTGCTTGTTTTAGATGCTCCTGAATGGACCTGTTTCGGCGGTGGCGATGAGCGTCAAGCAATAGCGCCGCATTGAATACATTCAGTTACATGTGTCAGGGTAAAGTGTATCTAGCGTTACTCGACAGAACGCGGAGATATGTTCCCATCCGTCGACGAAGCGCGCTGATCAGGGATGGTACGTACTGGTGGGATATCAGACGTGGGCGGTTCCGTGAGGGCTCAGTCGATTGGGTCGGAGGTGATAAGATGCTCATTCATGATGACGTGCCTGATGGATTATGTCAGCATCAAAGCGCATCCCGGAAGAAGACACATGGAATCCGAGATCAACTTTGAGAAAATTCTGAGCGGAAGGGGAAAGAGACACGTGAGAAAGTGGAATCTCGATCGCTGGTGGATCGGAATCTGGCTTCGTGCTGATCGCTGCCGCGTTCCTTGCGGGCAACTTGCTCTCCCTTAAATACTGCCATCTTCGACCACTGGACCCTTCCCTTCCCTGCTCCACACCCCGGCCCCGCCATGAACCGCCGCGACGTGCGCATGCAC
>JANDKE010001606.1:0-13509 GCA_027627275.1 Coprinellus aureogranulatus | reverse complement strand
AGACTGGTGGTCATCACGTTGGTACCTGCGCCATGTCACCGAAAGGTGCAGACTATGGTGTTGTGGACCCGGATTTGAGACTGAAGAAGCGTCTGGGTTGAGGATCATCGATGCGTCTGTCATGGTGAGTTTTGTCAACTGGTTTACAGCGAAATTTGCTTGACAATTTGATAGCCTTATGTTACCGCTGGTCATATCATGGCTCCTGTCTACGCTATTGCTGAGAGAGGAGCGGACCTTATCAAAGACTATTGGGCAAAGGAGGGGTGTCGTACTAATGCCTGAACCTTAGGTTCATTCAGACAGCTACCTATTACCCTGGCTTTGAGGATGGTTCGAGTCAAAGTGCACCGTAGCGAATATGCGTTTGATATGTCTTCCTCAGTAAATTCGATTAGTTTCCGGGCTTGGGGACCCCACCAACTGCTTGTTGACTTGTATTCCTCTCATGGGCGCCTGCACAGGCTGAAGGCCAATGTAGAAATTTCGTCTTCTGCCACCGCGCACAACTTCCTCCCCTGACAGCGGTGATGGCGGGTTCCGTTGCCCGGTGCGGACTCTGCGGAGAATTCGAGCTTCTTCAATCTTTCTCCTGGCTTCTGTCTGCTCCTTGACGCCGTATCTAAGGCTATCATCTAAGGCTATCTTAGTGCTATTCTCGTCGAGCCTACCTTTCTGACCGTCTCTTAGACTTCTCGTTGGCGTCGAGCGGTTCATGGTATCGTTGAAACTTACTTGGCTTGATATCTGTGATGACCGTTTACCGTGTAGGCGACTCAAAGGCGACTGGTAGCCGAACTCATTTCGTGCTGCGCGCCGTGTTCTTCACTCCGGTTTTCTGAGTAAGATCCCATAGTTCCGGGCGGCATAGTACATGATGGCTATCAGTCGCCTTACCTTCAAAAGATGGTCTGTATAAATAGACTTGGGCAGGAACTTGCAAAGTTCACTCCCCTTTGTCGGCACCCTTCCAGCAATCCTTCACCATGCTAGCAACCGCCCTCCTGGGCGCTGTCGCTCTCTGGACCCAGCCACTCTTGATTTCCCCCGTCACTGCCGTTATCGTCGATTCGTATGCTGCACTGCCAAAGACGGACTACGACTTCGTTGTTGTGGGAGGTGCGTTGAGAGTTTTTGCCTCTGAGGTGCCTTCTGACCCGTATATTCAGGTGGAAACGCCGGAGCCGTCGTTGCGAGTCGTCTCAGTGAGAATCCGGAGTGGAAGGTGCTCGTCATTGAGGCTGGCCCAACGTGAGTTATATGATTTGAGCGCCGATATGCAAGGACGTTTCTCACCTGGCGCGGTGCTTTAGACATGAAAACGTCTTCAACACTCGCGTTCCCGGCATGTGGTCTATGCTGACAGGCACACAGTATGACTGGAACTTCACCACTTCCGTTCAAGCGGGACTGAATGGGCGCACACTGGCCATTCCGCGAGGACATATCCTTGGAGGTTCAAGTTCAATCAGTTGAGTAATTGATCTCTACTCCTCGCCTCATGCGGATTCAGTCCGGCGACTGATACTGTGCGCGCTTATAGATGCGATGTATTATACCCGAGGGTCGTCTTCTGATTACGACAAGTGGGCGTCCTTGACCGGTGATGAGGGTTGGTCATGGAATAAGTTGTTGCCGTACTACCGTAAGGTGAGTTTGCTCTGTCAAGCACTCGTTAGCCAGCGCTCAACGTGTTTTGCACCTTTAGCACGAACGATGGAGCAAGCCCGCTGACAGCCACTCTGATGAAGGCCAATATGACCCCGCTTTCCACGGTACGACTGGTAACACATATGTCAGTGTGCCTGGGTTCCGTCAGGCTATTGACGGGAAGACCATCGAAGCTGGCGAGCAGCTGGGAGGAGAGTTTACCTACAGGCAGGATTATAATGCTGGCAATCCTTTAGGACTTGGTTTGTATTTCGAGCCGTTCACAAATCCGCTGCAAAAAGCTAAATTCAGTTTAACTCACCAGGTTGGACCCAAGTCACCATTGGGAATGGTGAAAGGAGCAGCTCCGCTACGGCATACCTTGGGCCTGATGTCATCGGACGCGAGAATCTGCATGTTCTCGTGGGGCACCGAGCAACGAAGATACTCAAATCTTCGAATGCGGACGGTGGCGTTCCTTCGTTGAGGACGGTCAAGTTCGTTGAGGAGGTAAACCCGGCGGGCGAGGGATACCGGATCACAGCTGCAAAGGAAGTCATCGTCTCCGCCGGGACTATCGGGACACCCCACCTCCTTCTCCTCTCCGGTATAGGAGATGCCTCAGAGCTGGAGAGCAAAGGAGTTGACTCTTTAGTCGACTTGCCTAGCGTTGGGAAGAACCTGACGGACCAGGTCTTGCTCTACGCTCCCTGGGTAGTGGGTACGAACGACACTCTCGAGATGTAAGTGATGCATCTGGTGTCAACCCACGAGGAACACTGTTGACCTGTGCCCAGTACTCCGGAGCTCCAGCAAGAATGGCTGGCCGAGTGGACGGAGAAGCGCACAGGGCCTCTAGCTGGCATGGGTTCCAACCACTTGGCATGGGTCAGAATCCCGGAAGACTCGCCGATCTGGTCTCAATATGACGATGCTTCCACTGGAAAGAATACACCACACCTCGAGCTGGTGATCAATGTGGGTTGTCATATATCCCCTCATACATTCACTTACTCACAAGGGCTTTGGAATTCAGGGTATTTCTGCATATCCCAAGCCGGCAGGCATTATCTTCACTGGACCAATCCTCTTGCAGCCTCGCTCCAGTAAGCACTCCTCATAGCATGCACATGGTCATGAGCGATCTTTCTCAACGTCGGGCACTGCAGGGGGTTCTGTGACACTTGCATCCTCCAACCCGTTTGAGTATCCCAATCTCGACCTGGGATTACTCACTTCCGATTACGATCTCCAAGGGTTGCAAGAAGGCATGAAGGTACTCAAAAAGTTCCTTTCCGCACCGGCATGGGACGAATACAAGCTTACGCTTGGCGTCCCGTATCCCGACGATGAGGAGGGCCAAAATGCGTACATCAGAGGCGCAGCTGAGAGTGGTGGCCACCAGGTTGGTACCTGTGCAATGTCACCGAAGGGAGCAGACTATGGTGTTGTGGACCCGGATTTGAGATTGAAGAAAGCATCTGGACTGAGAATTATCGATGCGTCTATCATGGTAAGCCCTACCGACGAGCTCGCCTCGTAGAACTCACTAACCTGTTCGCCGGTAGCCTCATATTACGGCTGGTCATAGTATGGCTCCTGTCTACGCTATTGCCGAGAGGGGTGCCGACCTCATCAAAGAGCATTGGGCAAAGAAAGGGAATCGAGTTGTCGATGAACTATAGGTTCATCCTGGTGTTTGTCCTTCTCAGTCATGAACAATAGAAAGAATTTAGTCGAAGCGCATAATGATTACACACTTGAAATTGCATTTTCCTCATCTTGTACCCTCGGTCCCCCCTCTGTGAGCTCCCGCTAGCTCCTTTGTTGACCTCATGGGCGCCTAAAACACGTCGGGGGTATACGAGCCGTCAACTATCACCGACGTGCACAGCTTTACCCCTGACGGCGGGTTCCTCTGCCCGACGCGGAGAATTTAAGCCCTTTTTTCTTCTCCCTCGTATGGGTGTTCTTCATTGACTGGATAACACTCCATATACCCTCGGCTAGGTGTATCGGTTGAGCGATGTCGACAGCAACAAGCTCTTCACCAACCCCAGGACAGTCACATTCTGGAGCTCCAACAGCTTTCAGAGCATCGAGCTCCGCAAGCAACCCCAAGCGTCGAGAGAGCGACCATAGCTTCACGTCAAGGGGTCCTGTGGTCGAAATTGACGACGATAGTGACGGAAAAGAGCCAGCTGGGGGCGCACACGACAGGGGAAGCGATGTCCCGCCGCAGGATGAAGATCCGCGAGTGCCATCTTCTGCATTCATGCCAGGATTGCACGACAAGTATGACACCTTACGACCATCGAGAGGGGACCAGCGAGAGGGTAGCATACCCGCACCTAGCCCAGGTGCCCTCAACCGTGCCGATCCTCGTGGACCGCTTCCAGCATTCAGGATACTTGGGCACCCAGAATTCGACGACTCGGTTCCTATGCCAGAGCCATCCCATTTGCGACCCCCAGACTTTCTTCGTGCGGGAAGCGAGTCCAGTCGTAGCAGCCGGGGCACGGAGTTGACGGACGACGACGAAAAGTTGTGGGAGGAGAATCAGGCTCTGTACAGGGCGATTCAAAGTCGGTTGGGGATCGAGGATGATACACCGAGTGAGCAGTCGTCGTCTGCGCCTACGCCGGTTCTGCCGATACCAGGGAGTTTTCCTAGCGCTCTGGGACTCGGAGGAGATGCTGAGGGTAGGGAGAATGAGTCGGAGGGGGAGGGACCACCCGCGTTTCATGTTAGGCCGCTGCGTCCGTTCCCTGAACCAGCGCATACGCCTTCGACTACCTCTGGAGCGTCGCCGTCGCCCAGTATGCCCCATCCAGCACCTGCACGGGTACCCTTCGTCGAACGACCCAGCACAGATAGCTTCTTCACCACCAATTCCGATTCGGTATACCTTACGCCGCATCCACAAGAAAGTGTCGAGAGCCATGGTGCGGGAGATGGTCAGGAAGCTGAAGGTAGTGACCCCGGTGATGATGAGGAAGAAGACTATACCCAAAGGTTCCCCCGGCCTCCGTTACCTGAGCAACCTTCGACTCCCCCTCCGTTGCCTGCAGCGTCTCTCCCTGAACCTACCACCCCCAAGGCATCTGGTATGCCTAAACCCATAGCAACGACCCTCCTACTACCGGAACCTTCGATCACCTTTGGGCATCATGCATCACCTTCGATGCCCGAACCGCGTCCTCAAGCCTCGATTCCCTGAACCAGTAGCACTCGCCGCCGATGCCTCACCTCCACCTCACTTCGAGTCCCGCGCCCACCCATGCCTCAATCCAAGCATCTTACCGATCGCCAGACGCCACTACTCTCAGCCCCGTGTCTCTGCGCCCTCCGACTCGGCACGGCGGCGACGAGAGCACGAATGCCCGGGCGCCTATCGCATCACTCCCCTCCTTCACGAATGGCTGTCTGTGGCGTTATGTCACGATCGACCGCGCCCGCTGATAATAGCCAAGCCTCAGTTGGCGGAGGAAACTCATCTCCCCGCAACAGGTATCCTGTCGTTTCCGTTCTCTCAGTGCTTATCACCACTCCCCATTGATTCCCTCTTCCACAGCACAAGGACAAACACCTCCGCTTTCAGACATTGGCCGAGCGGGTACGCTCCGCTGGAACCATCCTCTTCACCGATTCTGACAGATCCCTTTCCCCAGTGTTGTGCTATGGGCCCTAATAACGTGGCATGCCGTATTAGCCGGAGTTGTGAATTTTTCGAACCCTAAGGCTAGTCTCCCTAGAGCTGGAGGTAAGTACGCCGTATTCAATGGCGTTCTGAAGGAGCACTTACTTTGGTATAGAGCCCCAACCCGTCGTCGTAGTCGCAGTCCCGTACTGGCCCTCCCACTCGTTAGGGGAAGGCGTACGCAGGTAGGATTGTCCGTAAGTGAAAGAGGACTTCGTAACTCCGGGGTCAGCCAGTATAGACTCAACAAACGAAGGCAGACTGACCCTTGATCTCAGACATTGACGTTCCGTGTTCCGACATCGAAGCGAAGCCCCTTGTCGTCGTCACAAGGCCAAATAGAGCTTATACCGGTCAGAACGAATATTGAGACGTCGTCGACGTCTCTAGGTGCGTATGGGGCGATGCAGGGTGGAACCGAAGGAGGCGATTGAGACCTGGCCATTCGGAGATGAGGTGCGTTCACCTCTACCTCAGCCTTTGTCACTTAATTCCTTTTCCATCTTTCATTACACCATATTCTTCTTCACGAGGCTGTTGAGAGCGCTGACCGCACTCTCAAGATGCGTAGCACCTCGGGTACGAGCGTACGACACATCCTGTCTCCAGGTCAGTGGTTTGACATCTCCCGCGAGGTATTGCATCACTTCTGACCTCGCCTTCATCTTCGGGCGTTCAGAATCGCAGGTGTCAAGACTCTGGTGGAGTACCAAAGTCTAACGAATGGTTTACGATGCCAGAAAACCCTGTGAGGGCAATGGAACACACGGAGGCCTTTCAACACAGAGGTAAGTCTACGCGCTCGTGGTATCGACGTCGACTGACCCGGATTCACATTCCCCTCAACTCTCCGACTCTGAGCTATCAACTCCACCCTCTACATCGCTCCACCCATTGTACGGCCTCCCCTTTGCTTTTGCCCCCCATCTACATCCCTCGAACAACGCCCTGGCGCAGGACAGCACTCCGAGAGGCGACACAACGGTCCGGGCTGCTTTGTCTGCGATATTGGTAAGTCGATGTCGTCTTGGGGTGTGGGGTCGATACTGACTTTACCGCCACACGAAATTGTAGTGATCCAACATGGTCATTGGGTGGCACAAGGGGTCTGAGCGATGGGTCGGATGTGAGCCCTACACGAAGGAAGAGAGAGGTCAGCACTTAATTGACCATTCCAAGCGATATACCGACCTGAAATGCGTCGTCCTAGGTATGAGTACAATCCTGGGTGCGCAGCGTGAGTGCGTGTGTGCGTTTTGGATGGGTTTCGTGCTGATTGGGCCGGGATTTGCGTGGTGGGCGTACGAGGCGGATTGGGGGACGAGGGGTAAGATTCTGCGTGGACTGGGAGGCGCGTCTTCGTCGGGGATTTGGGGAAAATAAGATAATGTTCCCAAAGTGCCTCTAAGCGTAAAGAGGCACTCCTGTGCTGCATTGCACTTGGCCTATCACAATTTACTCGAGGCTGAGTCTTCCAACGGAAGCAAAACATGATTTTTGAGATCCAATACTCGTACAGTTGATTTGTTAGCTCTGGAGTCCATAGTAGCAAAGCTCCCTACACGGGAGACCTTCCTTCTTCTCCTCTTTCCGCCTCTGAAGCAAAATAGCTCTTGGAGAGACCTGAACATTGAACTGAGAGCATTCCTGGGCAACGCGTGCGTCTCGATCTTGTACGACCACACAGCGCCGGCGAGAACATGTTTCCAAGAGAAACACACTGGAAACATGCCGGAAAGATTCTCTATGTTTCCGCCTGGAAACGGGATAGAAACATGATTTGGACCATCTCTTTGTTTCGTGGCAGGCGGACGGTCCTGCGTGTTCCACCCATGTTTCCGTCGAGGGCAGGCTGGAAACACGTGCGGCCTTTGTCGTATGTTTCCAGCGCTTCTCCTTTGGAAACACGGTGCCACCGGCCTTGTGCCACCCTCGCGTGAAGTTGTTGGTCATTCCCAGTTTGTATTCACCGATCACTCAGGATTACCACCTACTATACAGCACAATCACCTTTGAAGTCGACCCCTATCAAGTCCTTAGGCCCTCAGTAGTATCTATGTCTTGTTTCCACTGGCATGTCGAACAGACAGAATGAGAGGAAAGTGAGTGATGGCAAGAGCCAAGGCGGAGATTGGCAGGCTGGGGTGATGGGATTTAATGTCCGATTCAGAGTGTGTACCGGCCGGCCCTCTTTTCCCTCTTTCGGTGTTCCTCCACTAGGTTGCTTCTCCCTGGAAATCGGCGCGACGCGTCTCAAGCGCTCAGTACTCACAAAGTAAGGTTGAGCCCTGTCAAACACAAATAGCGCACGCGTTCACGCTCAACAGCTGGCTACCGAACGCGCCCTTTGCGTTCTGGCACAACTGTGGGCAGGATCGGAACTTGTTCCTCTCCCAATTTTGTGGTCCACATCTCTCTGAGGAAGGCCACCTTCAGCGTAAGTGAAGGTTGATGTGGTTCAAGAGAGATTTCAAGGGGAAACTACCCTCTAGACGCGTGGAGGATGCCAATGTGTATGTATTGTCACCCGCTCCTCCCTTCCCACTGCGCTGAACCCTGGCGAATTTTTAGACCTCTGATCAAGCCCCCTCTTCCATCTATCCTCTCTACTTCTCCCAGGTCCTCTTCCTCATCGTTACCTTTGACGCCATTGTCAGCTCGGGAACCTCCATTTAACTTTGTGGTGATCAAAGAGCAGAATCACGTCCAGAATCCCCCTCCCAAATTTACTCGCCTCTTTGGGCACACAAAGGCCACGCAAGAAGCTTTTCCTGGAGCGCCCCCTCCCACTGTCCACCACCTCTGCAAGTCCACGTTGAGGTTGTCACAGTGGTCACCGTCACAAACAGGGACCAATGGTCGTCTGAGCCATCCCGACGTAGTGAATACAACGACAGAACTCGAGGTGGAATACCAATCCCAAAGCATTGCAGTAAAACATGAGACTGACAGGATGGCATTAGGGAAATCATCCCACAGGGATGCGGGACAACCCTCCGGTGAGCTACTTCCTTGGTCGTCTCAATTCTAGTACAGAGGGGATGAGCTCATACCTTACATCCCTCAGGAGGTTGACGCCCTTCAAATTCAAGACCACCATCCATAGTTTACTGTATTTACCAGTGTGCCTACTTCCACAATGCAATCCCAAACTCACGTCCCACGCACACTACTCCATGTTCCCCTCATCGTCTGAATCATCCTCATCTACAGCGCTCGAATGCAACCTCCATGTCTTCTCCCGTGTCCACCTATCAGTCCTTCGAATCAAACATTTCTCGCCCGCAATCCCACCCTGTCGGCGCTCAAGGCGCTCGTACACGTACGATTTCAACCCGCCGGAACCGGAAGGAAAAGTACGATGCGCGCTAGCGAGACGGTCGACCTTGCTGAGCGCCTTGTCATCGAAGTACTTCTTCGATACGTAAATCTTGAGGTCCTTGATCGTTCGGAATTCCTTCAGAACATTCCGCAGAGCGAGTACGTTCGACCACGGACGCTTGCGATTGACTTGGGCAAGGTCTCCGGTGCAGATCGGACAAGTGCGCTCGCAATATGGGGTACCGCACTCTGATACCTCCTCTGGATGCTCGGCGAGCCAGTCGAGGTCCCTAACCGCATCTATCTCATCCTCGGGCGCTCCGAATATCGCAGCCTTAACCGTAGCGTGGACGAGGTAAGCCATCTCTAGGTCCCTCTCGAAATCGTGGAAGTTCAGGGAGAGGGAAGTGAGGTTGGGGACAGAGGGTGCGATGGTGGCGAGAAAGGGAACGAAGAATGCGGATGGCGTACTCTCGGCGTGAACGTCGAGATGCTCAACGTTAAGCATACTGTGAACCTCGGCAATCGTGTCCGCGTGGAATTGCGGTTGAATCGCAAAGATTATAACTCTGCCGATGTTACCGAAGCGGGTTCCGAAGTCAGTCGAAAATACACCCATGCTCGAGACCGATTTGCTGAACTCAGAAAGCCGAGAGAAGGGTACGACAAAGTCCGCTTCCGTACGGTCATCTGGGTAATCGGCGCTGGGTGTAATCATCAGCGTCGTGTGCCCCGCTTCTTTGCGAAACAGAGGAGAGGTGTTTGAAAAATGGCGGCGCTCCGGCCCACTTGCAACTGTCAAGTAGTGGTGGAAGATTTCCATCACCATTTCCAGTGGCATCCGAGCACCGGACGCAAGACCCATGATTTGTCTTTCTTTAGCGGAATAGAAAGCGGGAGAAGGGGATTGCAAATGCAGCAAGGACGAGGGAACGATGTGCAGAGATATCGGGGATTGGAGCCGTGATTACGGGGGTCGGCGACGGATTTAGTGTCCAGGGGGATGGGGAAGGTGAAACGAAGGCAGGGGATTATGGAAAGGAGGAAAGCAAGTGGAACGAGAACGGGAGGATGGGGAACGAGGGGGAACGAGATGGACGTGACGAGAAGACCAGACAGGGATCATGAGTGGGACAGCAATCGGGAATGCGGGGCGTGGCACCAGGGAGTGAGAATCGGACATTGGCATTGAAGGCAAATCAAAGGAGCGTAGAAGCGGAGGAGTGGAGAACGATACGAGAGCGTAGTAGCAAGTGGGAGGGTTGAGCGTGACAGAGGAAATGGAGGCAATGGATATCGGAGTGGCAGTGGTGTGAAGTACGGAGACGGCAGCGGGAGCGGCACGTACGGAGATGGGACATTGGGTAGAGTGCGACGGAAAAAATAAACCAGTCAGTTATTAGTAGTGTAACGGGATAGCTACTCACGGTGACCTCCTTCACCGGGATAGATTTCAGATAAGATAAGCGGGAGGTCGGACGCTATGTTGTGTGAAGGGCGTGGTGGCGTACATGATTGCATCACATTCGCGGAGAGTAACGAGAGCGAGAGGGCCATAGGGATACTTTTGTTAGCCAGGGTGCTGGTCATGAAGGGGACCGATACGCACCTGGCTCCTATAACCCTCGAATATCAGAAAACAGCGGCGCCCAGCCCTTACGTGAAGGAGATGCGTAAAAACTGCCGGCGTGCTTCTTTCCAGTGCAAGTTACGGACGGAAGTCGGGGAAGGGAATAGCGGTGCGTGACAGTGAGAGGGAGAAGGAAGTGTGGAGGATCGAGGTAGAAGGCTTTTGTTAGCACAGACCGGTGTCAGCATTTCTGGGTCGCTCACCAGATACCCAAATCTAATCTCCTGATCGACCTGGCACCTGTGGCCTTTTCGAAGGATAGCGACTCGAATGAGGTGGCGGAGAAAACGAAAGAGGTCTGCGTATCCCTCGAGGTGATTTTGGCTTGGATCCTTGAAGGATATGGGCGCAGGAAGAGGGGAAATGGGGAACAAAAATCGCTGAGGATGAATGCGAGTTGAATCTCCGAAGTGCACGTGAATGCATTGATAAGGCAATGATGACGCCATCATCGACCGTGGTTGTCCTCCTGACGCCTATCTTACTTTGGGTAAAGCTCAGTTCGATTCCTCCCTTCTGGCTGAGTGCCCTGCCTAGAGTCACCATAGATATAGGTTCTCTAGAGAGCCAAGCCACCGAACACCTGGCGATCACGGTTCCTGACCCTATGAGAGCGTACTCCGCATCGAGCTCAATCCAGGGCCTTCGACCGGAACCATCGCCTCGACCCTTCGCCCCATCGCCGTCGAGTCCCACATTCAGTTAAGAGAAGAGAAAATCATCTGGCTCTACGCTCGTCCTATGATCCATCATGAGATTGAGCCTAGACGCATGACCGATGATCCTCGGTGATTGGAAACGACCCTTCCCTCAGCGTAAAGACAGCGACTCATTATTTCTCTCGTAGACTTTGGAAGTTGTCTCCGGAAACAAGGATCTGCAATAGTCTCCCGCGCTGATCTCATTACACTCCCCGCAGTCTCAGTCCGAATTCGACCTTACGCGCACAAGGATGCATTTCCGCCGTACGCGACTATTAAACCGGTACGTTCACTCGCCAATGGAAATCGTTATTCGTATACGACGGTATTTCGTCTACGAGTACATCACTTAGGTGAGTCTGGCTCCTATGTAACCGCCCTCTCGCTCTGGAAAGCAACCGACTCCGTCCTTCAAGGACCACGTTCGGTGAGAGTACAGCCGCTTCGGTGTCCAACCGTCGACAGGGTGGCCAGAACTCGCAAAGGTAATGTACGCTGAAGCCGATGCTGAGTAGTTTGAGAGCTAGATAAGCAGAAATGTGGATTAATGCTGATGGAACAATAGATTCATTCTTAGGATATAGATGGCTCTTGGCGGTGTGCCTGATGCGTGGGCGTAGTCGCTAACTCGTTCCCAGTTAATAGCGTACAACTCATGCTCAGCACAGCTCCGCTGCCCAGTTCCTCGAGTATGCGACCCAGAGCGAGTACATCCTGAAGCTGGGCTGATCCAATCGCTGGGTCACTAGCTCTCCGATACTTCAAGCAGCCCGATTCCGGGTTGAGAGCGACCCCGAGCTCGTTCCTATCAGAGCTGGTGTGCGAGGTCCGGGACGATGCACTACGTGTTCGTTAGCTTGGACAAAGTGAGCGACGGTACATTCGAATAGGAATTGAATCGATTGCTAGGCATCGCCTCCGATAAAAAGAGTCCACAGTAACTAGCAATCAGATATGACAGATTTGCTCCGCTCGCTTTAAAATATAGGGAATGTAGAAGAACTTGTCACGGTGGGTAGGGGTTCCGAACGCTCTCTCCCCACAACGACCATAGTCAAAGCTGAGAGGGGGTTCGCCATAGTGGCGCGGTGTACCATGGAGGACTCGAATAGTCCCATTATCCGCCTGGTGGGCCTTGTTCTCTCCAGTGCATACGTTGGATTCAAAGAGCGTAGCAACGTGAAAGTTAGCTGGCCAGACTCCTCGTCTCCGGAACTCTTTGGATTCCATCGAGATTGGGACGCAGAGTTAAAACGTCGAAGTAGTAAGCTTAGCATGTATAGACCTCTCTTGGTATTTAGAAGTTTTCCGCTCCTTCAGTGACGCTCCGGATACCCATTGAAGCGCCTGCAAATGCGAGGTGCGAGCAGCCAGTGACTATTCTCATGCTCAACGCCTCTCGCGTGTATTAACCTGGATTATCCCGGGTTGTTGTACTTGTAGGCACAGCCAGAACGTCACCCACGGCTCGTCACCTATGCTCGCCCATTTTGAAAGATGTCAAATTGAAGTATTTTACACGCATAGATGTGATCGGTGGGCGCCTAATTCCAAGGAGATCAAAGCGCTGCCGCTTGTATCTCTCTTCGAATTATTCCCCTAAGTTGCGGCGCTGGGCATACGTGACTAGTGTGAATCCCGGTCGATCTCACATTCAGAACCTCCGAGAATGTGCAGCATGTCCGTTGAAGGTTTAGTGCATGAGCTTCGAGATCCATACAAGTCGTATTTCCAGTTTAAGTCACGTCCCCAGCATCATCGGCGGTATCTGGAATGAGGGCTTCTTCCATCTTGGTGGCTCTGGTCTCTTACCCTGAGGAGGGCCTAAGTGAACGCTGCGACAATATTGATATGCGCTACACTCTGTGGTTCAACCCTCTAGGCGTACGTCCACATCACCATCGCTGTCTTCACCTCACTGCTCTCTATCCGTACCGATTCCTATCTTGTCGCATCCGCATATGTTAAATCTCGCTCTGTAAAGATACAATCTGCAGCTTAGAACACCCTCTAAGCCCAGCTCTATGAATTGCACCCACCATCTCCAGAAGGAACGGATAGATCTTCCCCTGTTTTCACCCACGTTCGCCCCCTCGCCTCGTACGAACTGAACTCACTTCGAGATCTCTGTCATTCAGTTCGTCCTTTAGTCCGTCAAAGCGCAGGTAAAGTGCCGTGAAAATGTTGATATTGCTACGCTCTCTAGTGGTTGGCAATAGGAGATAGGGGTTTAAACAAACGGGAAGGTAGGTATGAAGAGCGGGGGAACGCGAGGCGTCAGCGGCTCCGATGAAATCGATGAGTGTCAGTATCCCAGTAAGAGATAGCGAGGCCCACGCTGCTCCGGTATACGTGCTTGGAGAACCCCGAGGCAATCGATTCAAAGCGAGGGTCCGATTTGATACGCTGCAGGGCTTCGTGAAGGGACCGTGTCCTAGCGGCATAGACCTGGCTTGAGTTTGAGGTAGATAACACTTGCGGCTGAGGTTCGGAGACGGGGGGATCAG